>CAUYQU010015288.1:0-25560 GCA_963574635.1 Cheracebus regulus
AATTTTAAAGTTAACTTGTATACATACTTATTTATATAAAGAGAGACAGATACATATATATCTATATATATATAGATATGTTCTTGAGGGGAAAAATTTGAATCGGGGCTTAGTAAAGGTAATATTTCGGAAGGAACATGGGTAGGTGGAGCAGTGAGAAATCATGTGAATAAGTGCCCTGAGGTAGAGGTGAATCAATCAGGAATGTACCATGGCGGGGGGTTGCACCCCCCACTACCAGCCCTTCACATATATATATGGAGTTGACTTATGCAGTTATGGAGGCTGACAAGTCCCAAGATTTACAGTTGCCAAGCTAGAGACCCAGGAGAGTTGATGTTATAGTTCTTATTTGAAAGCTCACAGGCTCAAGGCTCCAGAAGAGCCGATGTTTCAGTTTGAGTCCAGAGGCAGGAAAGAATTGATGTTCCAACTCATCACAGGCAGACAAAAGAATCAAGCCTTTACATTCTCTTCAGGCCATCAACTGACTGGATGAAGCCCATACACATAGGGAGGTCAATATCCTTTACTCAGTTTACTGATCCAAATGTTAAGCTCATCCAGAAATACCCTCGCAGGCACATCCAGAATAATGTTTGAACAAATGTATAGGCACTCCATGGCCTAGTCAAGTTGATATATGAAATTAACCATCACAGTAGGTTAGCAAGGCTTAGAGCCTGAGAGATTTTGTGTTAACACATCTTTAACAACATGTTCCTAAAAATCTGTTTCTCTAGATAGAAGGGATCTAGAATATTCACTTGCACACAGAGAGTGTTCCCAGTCACCTTTAGCTTCTGCACATTTTAATGTGTATGCTTTGATTATCTGGGCTTGGAGTTCTGGTAGGGTCAGTTGGTCATGTATGTACATTGGATTTTGAATGAAGATAATGTTTGCTTTCCTGTTACTCCAGAGTCTGCGAACCTGTTACTTCAATTCTAGAAACTGTTGATAAATAAAATAATACTTCAGCTTGGAAATAATTTAAAGAGGATAAGAAGTACATATTTTCTCATCCAGGTGGAGAATTGGGACAAAAAACTATATAATATGATATACTGATATTAACAAAAGTGAAATAATGAGATTAAATATTTATATTGTATTCATATAACAGTATACTAGGAACTTTCTGTTAATTGAATCAGTTAATTCTCATAATAAGCCTATTTGGTAGGCTTTGTGATTCCCAGTTTATGGATGAAAAATTGCTTAAGAACCATAGTTGGAATTGGTACCCTGGTTTGTTTCATTTCAGATGCACTACATTCTTCCCACTTTATCACGACTCTCACAGAATCTATGGATTCTGCCTTTTTTATCATTGCCTTTCCCTTTTTCAAAGCATCAAATATGAAAGTTATGGAAATGCTAAATATTTTAATGTGTAGACTATTTTTTCTACATTTCATAAACATTCAAAGTATTCTTTAATTAGGAGTATTTAACATATATTTATGAATGTATGTCATCTTCAGATTTATGTGTGTGTGTATGTGTGTGTATGTATATGTGCATATATATATATTTTTTTGTAAACTTAGTTGTTGTGAATACTTTCTAGAATTTAGCCACCACTAGATTAACTGGTGAAATTAAGATTTTTGACTTACAAAATTGAGGAGCAGAACTTGTATCCATGGTGACTTCACGAATGTGCCGACACCTGGCAAAGCTCACTAGGAAACATCTTGTCAGCCTCTTTCAGAAATGCACATGAAAAGAGAAACAGGATAATGAGAAATTCATTGAAAAGCAACTCATGAGTAATAGAAAATTTTAAAAGTACAACTGAACTCTTATTTATATCCCATGTGCCAGTCACTGTGGAAGCAAAGATGAAAGAAATATGATCCTTGCCCTCAAAGAGCTAATATTTTTTATAGGGAGGAATCATAAATACATAAAAATCATAAAGCACATTAAAAGTGATGGGCACTGTAAATCGAAACACAAGGTAAAAACGTCCCTGAGAGGAGAAACTTGAATAGGGGCTTGAGTAGAGATAATATTTCTGAAGGAAGATGGGTAGGTGGGGCAGTGATGGCGCTAAGTCAATCAGGAATGTCCTATGAGAGGGTTGCACTCCCACTACCAGCCCTCCCACTGACTGGTATATTTAAGAGTTTGAAGCAATTTGACCTTCATAGAGTTAATTCCAATAGATGAATTTTAGTTATTATTCTCTCTGATGTCTCAGCAGACATTGAGACTTAATCACTTCCTCCATTTAGAAAGGCTTCCTTCCTTTAGCTTATTTGACACTTCTGTCTCTGAAAATTTTTATATTCCATAGCTTCCCTCAAATTTATACGTCTATCACATGTCTCCTCAGAGCTCCATTTGTGTCCCCTAAGTGGTGCAATAGGCAGATAAAAGTTTTTATACCTGAAATTGAAAGTAAACATGTTCTTTTTCCTCCTCCTTCATTGCAAGCCTGGAATCGCTCCAGTTCTTTTTCAAAGCAAATAGCATAATCATCTAACTAGCTGCTAAAATCAGCAATTCAAGCGTCATCCTTGATACCTCCCTCTCCAGATAACACCAGATCCAGTGCAACCAAACTCATGTCAATTTTACCTCGCAACTATCTCTCAAATCCACCTCTTCTCTCTCCCTCCCTCACTTTTCTTTAACTAGGCTGGCTTATTTTGGTTTCTAGAATCTACCTCGCTTCTTTTTGCTTTGAGGATTTTGCATATGCAGTATATATTATTTGGAATTTTCTATCCCAATTATCCCACCAATAAAAACCATTGTTGTTTTCAGGTCACAGTTCAAATACAACATTCTTGATGACTTTTATCATCCTCCAGATTAGAACTATTTTCTTGGTTATATCTCCTCATAACTCTTGTAGTTCTCCTTTGCATCAGTATCACAATTATACTTACAAGGTTAATTTGTAATTATTTGTCAAATTATTTCATTAGTCACCATCAGACTATAAATTACATGAGGGCAAGAACTGGTTGTTTTGTCCTAATGGATAGTAAAAGTTAAATATATACCTGATGAATAAATGGCAGAATGAATGAACTAGAGGCAGGGAGGCTGGAAAGGAGGCAGTAATTTAGGCTTGTATTAATGCAGAAGTAGTTGTCTGGAATAGACGGAAAAATTTTGGAATAGATGGAAAAGGCTGGGCATGGTGGCTCACATCTGTAATCCCAGTACTTTGCATCCAAGCCAGGTGGATCAGCTGAGGTTGGGAGTTCAAGACCAGCCTGATCAATACGGAGAAATCTCGTCTCCACTAAAAATACAAAAATTAGCCAGGCATGGTGGTGCACTACCTCTAATCCCAGCTACTTGGGAGGCTGAGGCAGGAGAATCACTTGACTTGGGAGGTGGAGGTTGTGGTGAGCCAAGATCACACCATTACACTCTAGCCTGGGCAACAAGACTGAAACTCTGTCAAAAAAACACAAAATGCATAACACAGACTTAGCAACTAAAAAACAATTTTTGAGGAATTAACACAGACTTAGCAACTAAAAAGCAATTCTTGAGGAATGGTTTAAGAAAATAAAATGTGTTTACTTTTTGGATGCAGAAATTTAGGCGAGGGGAGAATCAAGGAGGACTAATACATTTCAAGGCTGGTTGATTTGTTCATTGATTTTTTAATGTGAGGAGTGCTCAGGGCTGAGACCAGAGGCCAGGGAATATCAACAGGAAAGGGCTAAAGGCAGAAGCAGAGGACAGACAAGAGAGAAGATAAACCCAAGGGAAGAGAAAGTCTTGATTCTATGATGTAAGTATACTGTTCCTTATAAAGATTGCACTCTATATAATTCTTTAATTATTATGGACTCATGGATTCCTATTTTATTCAATAGATTATAATAAATTTATAGGATAATTTATTTTGAAGCTCAAATTATCCCAGAAATGGTCACTTGGAGCCCTTTCAATCTGGCTTCCATATCCTTTTGACATGTCCTCATTCTTTGAGCATTTCTTGACTTTCTCAGACAAATATATTTCAGGCTCATCTGTATGGTTTTTTCTTCAGTTGAAGTCAGCAATTTTTGTTTTAACTAGGAGTTCTGTTATTTTTTAGTAGAAAATAGTATTGCGGGGCCAGGCGCGGTGGCTCATGCCTATAATCCCAGCATTTTGGGAGGCTGAGGTGGGCAGATCACCTGAGGTTGGGATTTCGAGATTAGCCTGACCAACATGGAGAAACCCTGTCTCTATAAAATATGCAAAATTAGCCAGGTCTGGTGGTGCATGCCTGAAATCCCATCTACTTGGAAGGCTGAGGCAGGAGAATCCCTTGAACCCAGGAGACAGAGGTTGCGGTGAGCTGAGACCATGCCACTGCACTCCAGCCTGGGCAACAAGAGTGAAACTGTTTCCAAAAAGAAAAAAGAAAGAAAGAAAATGGTATTAGAAGTCAAAATCTGGGTGCTGGTTGTACATGTGCACACATGTACAAAACATATGTATATATTTTGTGAACTGAATTGTGTCATTCTCCCCATTCATACGTTGAAGCCCTAACTCCCAGTGTGCTTATATTTGGAAATAGGCCTTTTTAAGGAGGTCATTAAGGTTAACTGATGTCATAATTGTGGGATCCTAATCTGATAGGATTGGGGGCCTTAAATGAAGAGGAAGAGAGAAAATCTCTCTTCCCATGTGCACATACCATTTAAAGGCCCTGCGATGACATGGCAAGAAAGAAGCTGTCTGCAAATGAGGACAAGAGTCCTCACCAGGAGCTGAAATGTCAGGCAACTCAATCTTGGACTTCTCAGCCTATAGATGTGTGGGAAATACATTTTTGTTGTTTAAGCCATCCAATTTATAGTATTTTGTTATAGCAGCCCAAGCTGACTAAGAGACTACACACACACATACACACATATACATCTATATATTTCTTATCTACTTACCTATCTGTAATCTAGAACATGAGTTAACGCTAATATCTCCAATTCCTAACACTACCGGATTCATTGTAGCTCTCCCCCTTTTTATACTGGTATCTCTTTTCATTGACACTGAGAAACACAGCTCTCATTATACTTAATATATTTACTAATCTTATCAATATCCTTGTATGTAACTAATGTCCGGCCACTGTCACCATTTTTTCTTACACGGATAACTTTCTTTTTCTACAAGGGATATGATACTTATTACCAGGCAGATATCTGCACAGATACCCTCCTGGCCCCTCTCAGGCTTTGACCCTGAGCCAGACAAAATTTCCATGCAAAAGCCTTCCTCACTCTGCTTAGGTTTCCACATCCAGTATCAGGGCACCTCCCAGCAAAGACGTCCTCCTTACTCTGTAAGGGTTATGACACTCCATGCTAGTATATTCACCTCCTGAGCATATGCCATATACACCCTACTGGGGGTGCAACCCTTCCTCATTCTAAAGTCTATATAGCTCAGGCTCATCAATAGATTTTGGGCAGAATCATAAGAGAAAGGCAAAATACATACTCTTCATAAATCCTCTTTCTATTATAATATATCCTTAACATTTCCTGTATCATTAACTGACCTTCCTCTACATGATGTTTTGATATTCCATTTTATTAATGATCCTGTCTTTCATAGGATGTTCTTTTTTCTTCTATCATGGAATAATTGAAGATATTTAAGTAGGTAAATTTGATTTTATGTAGATAACATAATCCATACACATTACATCTCATTTTTAGGAAATTTCATTTCATTCCTTTAGGAAGAGAAATGTACTATTTATTTTTTTGCACTCTGTCTCCCAGGCTGGAGTGCAGTGGTGCAATCTGGGCTTACTGCAACCTCCGCCTCCTGGGTTCCAGTGATTCCCCTGCCTCAGCCTCCTGAGTAGCTGGGATTACAGGTGCCTGTCACTATGCCCAGCTAATTTATTTTTTTTCTGTATTCTTAGTAGAAATGGGGTTTCATCATGTTGGTCAGGCTGGTCTTGAACTCCTGACCTCAAGTGATCTGCCTGCCTTGGCCTCCCAAAGTGTTGTGATTACAGGTGTGAGCCACAGTGACCAATGAGATATACACTTTAAGTGAAAATATTGTGGTTGGAGATCCAGCTTTGCTGTATAATGTTCCATACCGAGGACCGTGGTTTCTACTCTTAAAATAAGAGCATTGAGTTTATTTTCTCATTGGGGATTTTGTGCTAGCTGTTACTTCTGCCTGTATCACCCTGCCCAGGATATAAAATTTGTTTCCTTTGGGTTTTAAGGCCTAAATTATTTGAAGAATTAGCATTATATAGGTATTTTTCTTTACTTCTTTTTTGTTTGGTGTGCAGAAGTGTCAAATTATCTAGGGAAGTGTCACCCAGGCTAGGGTACAATGGCATGACCATGGCTCACTGCAGCCTCCACCTCACAGGCTCAAGTGATCCTCCCACTTCTGCTTCCAGAGTGGGTAGGACTACAGGTGTGCACCACCAGATCTGGCCAATTTTTATTTTTATTTTTGAGACAGGGTCTAACTCTTGTCACCCAGGCTGGAGTACAGGGGCATCATCTCAGCTCACTGCAACCCTTGCCTCCTGGGCTCAAGGAATCCTTCCACCTCAGCCCCTGTAGTAGCAGGAGGTACAGGCAGACACCACCAAACTCAGCAATTTTTTCTATTTTTGGTAGAGAAGGGGTGTTATCATGTTGCCCAGGCTGGTCTCAAACTCCTGGGCTCAAGCAATTCATCATCTCTAGCCTTACAAGCTGCTAAGATTACAGGTGTGGGTCACTGCACGAGGGTTTTTTTGTTTTGTTTTCAATTGACACACAATTGTACATTTTTATGGGATACAGTGCAATGTTTCAGTACATATCAACACTGTATAAAAATCAAATCAGAGTACTTAGCATATTCATCACCTCATGCATTTACCATTTCTTTGCTGTGAGAACATTCAAAATCCTCTCTTCCAGCTATTTTGAAATATACAATACAGTATTGCTAACCAGAGTCTCTCTGTTGTGAACACCAAAACTTATTTCTCCTATTTAACTGTAAACTTTGTATCCATTGAGCAATCTCTCCTCATCTCCTCTCCAATACCCTTCCCCTTAGCCTGTGTGGTAACAACTATTCTACTCTGTACTTCTATGAAATCAACTCCTTCAGTTTACACATGTGAGTGAGATCATGACGTATTTATCTTTCTGTTCTGGCTTACTTCACTTGACGCAAGGATATGGTTTGGATTTGTGTCCCCATGCAAATCTCATGTGGAACTGTAATCCCCAGTGTTGGAGGAGGGTCATGGGGGCAGATTTCCCCCTGGCTGTTCTCATTATACTGAGTTCTCAGGAGTCTGTGTTGAAAAGTGTGTACCACCTCCTGCTTTGCTGTTTCTATCCTGCCACCATGTAAGATGTACCTACTTTTCCTTCACCTTCCACCATGATTGAAAGTTTCCTGAGGCCTCTCCACTATGTTTCCTGTACAGCTTGCAGAACCATGAGCCAATTAAATCGTTTATCTTTATAAATTATCTAGTTTCAGTTATTTCTTTAGGAATGTAGTAACAGACTAATACACATAATGTCCTTCAAATTCATCAATGCTGTTGCAAATGACAGGATGGCTGAATAGTATTCTATTGTGTATATATGCCACATTTTAAAAAATCCATCGACTGATGGACACTTAGGTTGATTCCATAGCTGAGCTGCTGTGAACAGCGTTGCAATAAACATGGCAGTGCAGACATCATTTTGACATAGTGATTTCATTTTCTTTGGATAAATACTTAGTAGGATTGCTGGATTGTGTTTGTGAAAACTCCATACTGTTTTCCATAATGGCTGTACTAATTTACATTCTCATCAACAGTGTATAAGAGTTCCTCTTCACATCCGTGCTAGCATTTGTTATTTTTTGTCTTTTTGATATAGCCATTCTAACTGGAGTGTGGTGATATCTCATTGCGGTTATGTTCAACATTTTTCCCATATACCTGATGGCTATTTGTATGTCTTCTTTTGAGAAATATCTCGTCAGATTTCTTGCTCAAAATTTGATTTTTTTAAAACCATTGAGTTGTTTGAGGTTCTTATATATTCTTGATATTAACTCTTGTCAGATGCATAGTTTGTAAATATTTTCTCCCATTCTATAGGTTGTCTTTCACTAGATTGTTTCCTTTGCAATACAGAAGATTTTTAGTTTGATGTAGTTCTATTTATATATTTATATTTAGTTTTGTTGCTGGTGCTTTTGGAATGGTATCCAAAAAATTCTCACCCAGATCAATGCCACAAACCATTTCCCATGTGTTTTCTTCTAGCATTTCTATTGTTTCAGGTCTTACATTAATAACCCATTTTGAGTTGATTTCTGATCCTGGTGAGAGATGATGACCTAGCTTTGTTTTTCTGTACGTGGAGATCCAATTTTCCCAGCAACCTTAATTGAAGGGACTGTTATTTCTCCATTGCATGTTTTTGACACCTTTTTCAAAAATCAGTTGTAAGTATCTGAATTTATTTTTGTGTTCTCTAGCCTGTTTCGTTGCTTTATGTCACTGTTTTTATGCAAATCCCATGCTGTTTTGGCTACCACAGCTTTTTAGTTAATTTGAAGTCAGAAAGATAGGGTGACACTTCGAGCTTTGTCTTAAGAATTCTCTGGGTATTGAGGTCTTTTGTGGTTCTATACACGTTTTAGGGGTTTTTTTTTTCTATTTCTGTGAAGAATACCCCTGCTATTTTGACAGGTCTTGCACTGAATCTGTAGATCACTCTGGGTAGTAGGAACAGTCTAATTATATTAACTATTCCAATTCATGAGCATGCAATATTGTTCTATTTACTTGTGTCTTCAATTTCTTTCAACAATGTTTATAGTTTTCAGTGTAGAGATCTTTCATCTCCTTGGTTAAATATATTCCTCAGTATTTATTATTTTTTGTAGCTATTATAAATGGAATTTACAATTTTTCTTTATTTCTTTTTCAGATAGTTTGCTATTAGTGTATAGTAATGCTATGGATTTTTGTATGTTGATTTTGTATCCTGCAAATTTACTGGATTAGTTTATTAGTTCTACCATTTTTGTGTGTGTGGTGTTTTAGGGATTTAAAAATATGTAAGGTCATGTCATATGTAAACAGCGGCAATTTAACTTCTTCATGTTCAATTTGGATGCCATTCATAGTCTTCTCTTGCTAAATTGCTCTGGCTAGGATTTCCAGTACTGTGAAACCTGGTACTGAACAGTACAGATTTTCATAAGTCTGAAGTATGCTGTGTTAGAGGAATGCTAAAACACAGCCCTTCTCTAACTATTGCTCTACCTTGCTGCTCTTGCTTATTCATATAAGGTTATTCAGTAGAGACCAGGTTTCACGAGTTTCCAGTTTGCAGTGATGGAGGTTGCAAATGACATTTACAAAATAGCAATCATATTAAAAACTGCTCTTATTCTAATAAATATATTGCCTAAACATGGAATCATGATAGAGAAAATAGTTGAAAATGGTCATGGTGATTGAACTGATGCCAAATATCAAAAGCACCTTGGGAAAACTTGTATGGCCTATAGGCCACCTAGAAATGTCTGATGTTTAAGTCTCCTCAGAATTCCTTCTCATAGGAACTTAGGACTGAACAGTACAGATTTTCATAAGTCTGAAGTATGCTGTGTTAGAGGAATGCTAAAACACAGCCCTTCTCTAACTATTGCTCTACCTTGCTGCTCTTGCTTATTCATATTCTCAATTTCCTGTTCTACTTAAGAGTTTCTTTCTCCTCATAAACTCCATTTAGAGTGACCCTCATGACCCTGAAACTTTCTCATGGCTTTATTCCATCTCTATTTTTCACTAATAATGACCTCATTTTTTCTGTATGTTTCCAATCCAAATTTCTGTGAATTCTCTTTCACAGAATATTCCCTATGATTCCCCCAGCTATCTGAGAAAATGCCGTAGGATTCTGTCATACCCATCCATGGGCTGGGAGAATTGTTACTTGGTCTACATCAGTCAGAACTGTAGATGACACAGTTTTGTTTGGAAAGGACAATGGTAAAGACAGTTATTAAAATTGGTGTGTCTACCCTAGTATCAGAACAGCAACTATAGTAACATGAAACAACAGCAACAAAACAAGGATTGAAAACTAGAAGCATATTGATATCACAGTTGCATGTGGAAAATTCAGAATATCCAACTGCTTTTCCTAAGTATAGAAAGTCAATTGCCAGTATTTTGTTGAGGTTGATTCTTCATTGATGAAATGTGTAAGATTTGTTTAAAATTCTTTCAGAAAGAGAACACAGCTTGCAATCTGTACAGCAAGACAAGATCATTTGATTTATATGTCCAAGTTCTGCTTTTCAGGTTTTTATTATAATTCCTGCTATTCTTGGCTTACAATAATAATGCAGACTTACTGAATTTTCCCTTAGAACATATATCTTATCCATCTGCAAATCGTGTTTTACATGTGGAATTAATGAATATTACCCATATTATCATATTAAGTATAATAAGTTATAGAAGATGAGAGGTAGAATCCTAATTGTTTTCGTTTTCAAAATACATACATGTAAGTAATATTTTGATATTCTGTGACAAGTACACCACTCATATATTTTTCCAAGCCCGAGGTTGTGGAGGAGAGAAAAAGAAAGAGAGAGAGAGAGAGAAGGAGAGATGTGGGTAAGAGGGAGAAGGAGAGATGTGGGTAAGAGGGAGAGGGAGAGAAAAAGAGAATCAAGCTCTGGGCTTAATGGAGAGAAAATGTTTATTAAAATGCAGTTCAACAACAAATATTTCTTAAGGCTTTTAAATATGTCTTGATTTTTATTAAGGACAATTTAGGCATATGTCATCAACTTGGTACATATATTTAAAATCTTTAAATAGAAGTCTAGTGAAAATCAGGAAATCAAATGACACATACAGATGACACATATACATGAAGTCTAGATGGCATGGCGTATTTCCTAATTGTATATTTACCGTTTTATTTTCCTACAGAATTTGATGTCTTAGACTTATAAGATACCTCCTTGACTAGGTCAGTGTTTGAGAATGTTCTCTGGATTACAAAATTAGAGGCTGTGGCAGACAGGTCACTGGCTCTGAGACAAAGTATCTAGTGCTACAAGTAAACAACAAAGACTCTCTTCCAGCTTACTACTGGGAAGCCACATGGAACCCATATACATGTCCTGCTTTCTGTATGCTCTAATTCAATCCTGGTTCAGATTACAGAGGGCATTAAGCTGCCAGCGTAGCCACTAGCTTTTGGTTGGGCTCCCACATCTTTGCCCCGATTTTACTCTAGTATTTACACATAGATTCAACCTATGCCCTTATGAAACAAAATAAAAGAGCCTAACACTCTCAATATAAGAGAAATTCATCCCACGTTTCTTTAAATGCACTATGTGCTGCTCAAATTATGCATTGTTAATGTTTGGTCTTTTAAAAATAATATATTTTATTGAATCCAGTATGCCAACATTATCATTTTGACATGATCAATGTAAAAAATTACTAATGGCATAGTTCACGTTATCTTTTTTATATTAAGTTTTTGAAATCCTAAGTGATTTTTACCATTACAGCATATTGCAACAGGGATGGTAAATTTTCATCAGAAACACTTAATCTGTATTTAAATTTCAGGAAGTAGAGAGTTGAAAAAGTAAATTCACATAACAAAATTTGGTCTTTTAAATAATCTATCTATTTGCAGTGCTCTGGTCAAATAGGAAATAAGAATAAGCTTTCATTTTCTTTTTCTCCATACTTTTGTTCTTGAGATAAGATACTCTACTCAGCAGTCTTGCAAATCTTTTGGTGCAGGAAACACTTGCACTGCAGCAGATGGCCACTCCAGGTAAACGTGGGAGGACTGCCATACTGGGTGCCAGTAGGGACAAGTGTACTGGCAAACACTGAAATTACCTCCCTGACTAATTTTATCCTTATTTACTAAACTCATGAAAGAAATAAAGTCAAAATGTATTGTTTCTAACTGCTGTTTTATTTTTATATTCATTTTTTTTTTTTTTTTTGAGATGGGTCACATTATTTTCACCAGCCTAGTCTTGAACTCTGGCTTTAAGAAATCCTCTAGTCTTGGCCTTCCAAAATGTTAGAATTACAGGCATAAGCCACTGCACCCTATAGCTACTGCTTCTTTTTCTTCCTTTTTGTGTGTGACAAGGTTTTAGTCTGTCACCCAGGCTACAGTACAGTGGTATGATCTCAGCTCATTGCAACCTCCACCTCCTGGGTTCAAGCAATTCTCCTGCCTCAGCTTCCCGAGCAGCTGGGACTATAGGTGCCCATCACTACGGCAGCTAATTTTCGTATTTTCAGTAGAGACCAGGTTTCACCAGGTTGGCCAGGCTGGTCTTGAACTCCTGACCTCAGGTGATTTGCCCGCCTTGGCCTCCCAAAGTGCTGGGATTACAGGCATGAGCTACCACACCCAGCCAGCTGCTTCCTTCCTTTAACAAGGATGACAAAGAACCTTCTTTCTCTTTTTCCTTTATATGGCTCTAGAAGATTCAAATGGAGCCCTACTAGGTCTCTGATAGAACTTCAGTCCTAAGAAAAAACATATATAGACTTCTTGCTGGCAATTGAGAAAAAGCAGAAACAATTGGCAACAAAACATTACTTTTTTATGATAGGAGAATTATGGGAGGAATTAGAGCAAATATTTCAGCCAGAAATGAAGTTAGACTAAGGTGCACAATAGGAGATTATTACCAAAATGCTGCAGGACATGAAAAACAGAATAGCCAGTTTTGTTTTTGAAAGCGCAATTAAGATAATTGACACATTGGGATTTTATAGAAATGTAGAAGGAATGCATACAAAATTTGCATAGAATTCAAAGGAAAATAGTAAAAAATGAAACAAGGGAAAAAAGATATGGTATCAGAGCTGATAAAGTGGTCACTTCCATCTAAGATACAAAGGGAGATGACTGCTCTGTACTGGAGAAAGATTTGAATATTTAGATGTTAAGGGATTAGGAGGAACAAAACAATAAAATTAACTAAAGTCCGAGATGTGACATACTTGGGTATTTGGTAAAATTTTAAAATTTCAAAGGTGAATTTACAATTCTTTAATATCCACACTGGGTGAAACTAGTAAACTAGTTCTTTAGAAAAAGACAAAACAAAGCTAGCAGTTTCTCTATAATAATAAAGATTAAAGTCTCATGAGTCAAAATCTTCACAGTTTTAAGAGGATATCATTTTGAACAAGAAATGTTTACCTAAAAATGTTTTCTTCATATATAAAACAATCAAAATTGACTCTTCCTTATATAAGGTCTCATAAGTTTACTTATCTTAAACTTATCAATAAAATAAGTTTCTTATAAACATAAATTTAAGATGAAATTAGTTAACAGTCATATCTCTGTATCAGCTAAGATTGGTTCCAAGAAACGTGGGGTATAACAAAATCTGGGGATGCTCAAGTATTTCATATAAAAAGGCATAGTATTTGCATATAACCTACCGACATCCTTGTGGATACTTTAAATCATCTCTAGATTATCATGATACCTAATATAATATAAATGTAATGTAGCAGGTATTATACTGTGCTTTTATTTGTATTATTTTTGTTATTGTATTGTTATTTTTTATTTTATTTTTGTAATGTTTTTAATTGCCATAGTTTAATCTGTGGATATGGACCCATGGATCCAGAGGGCTCACTACGTAACAATAAAATGGAGACATAAAACAGAAAGAATGACAAACTTACATAAACACCCATGTCATATTGTGGGGTGGCTTTATCTTTTCTCAGCATATAGACAAAAATATAAACAAATGATAGGTCATCAATATGACTCTAAAATATGCATATGCAAACATAATAAAGCAATGGCAAATAATTAAATTAAAGATACTTCCAAATAGTTTCTAAATTTACTAATAGTTTACTACTTTATTTTTAAAATGAGGAAGGACTCACAAATTGCCATTATTGTTGACTTTATCATTTGTTGTTTCTCTTTAAACATTATGATGTCCTTAATTATATTAATAGATTTGGAAATACAGATTTTGTAGCATGACAAGTCCCCTACCAGGTTACTTAAGTGTGTATATATGCTGCTTGAACCCTGAAAGCTGGGCAGTGAGCCAAGGCCATGGTGCCTGGCCCAGGAGCAGTTGCCTCTGAAAACCCAAACATCCTGGAGAGTATCTGAGAACCTACCAAGGAAAACAGTCCCATTGCAAACACACAATAGGCAAAGAACCAGAAAATTAGCTTAAGAGTAGCTTAGAAATGGGATAATGTTTCCTGTCCTCAATATTTCACTATTTCACTAAAGTTTTCAAAATACAGCAAATGGTAGTATATAATATTTCCTACTGCTTTTTAAATCTCCATCCTAGCCATGGTAAAATCACTAATTTTTAAAGGGCCATAATTCTTTATTAAGATATTCTTTTTTTCCCCATATTGTTGGTGTTCTTTACAATTTCTACTATCTTATACATTTCTTTGCTCTTCTTTCCATAGTTTGTATTGCCAGTTTATTTCTAATTTCTAAAATTTCATGCCTCATTTGGTTACATAACTGTTTTTGTTGTTTAGCAACAAGACCATAAAGACAAAAATATTACTCTGTAAGCTTTGGCTATTGATTGATATCATGAAACTAGCCTGCGAGTTCAGTTGAGAATCAGGTATCGTTCAGAAGATCATTAAGAAATTTTTACTGTTATTTGGGGTTTCATTTAAACTTTCTTTCTTTCCAGTGTATTCATATTGTGAATATGGCCTATACAATACTGTGAGAAGAAGTTAGAAGGTACAGGAAGCATTACCCAGTCTCAGGTATTTCTTTATAGCAGTGCAAGAACAGCTTAACAGAAAATTGGTACTGAGAAGTGGGGCATTGCTATAAAGATACCTGAAAATGTAGAAGTTGTTTTTGAACTGAGCAACAGATTGAGTTTGGAAGAGTTTGGAGAGCTTAGAAGAAGATGGGAAGATAAGGGAAAGTTTAGAACTTCTTAGAGATTCGTTAAAAGGTTGTGACCAAAATGCTGATGGTTACATGGACAGTAAAGTCCAGGCTGCCAAAGTCTCAGATGGAAATTAGACACTTACTGTGAATTGGAGCAAGGGTCACCCTTGTTATGCCTTAGCAAAAAACTTGGCTACATTCTGACCAAGCCTTAGGGATATTCAGAAGTTTGAACTTGAGAGTGACGATTTATATCTCATGTAAGAAATTTCTAAGCAGAAAAATATTTAAGACATGAGATGGCTGCTTCTAACAACCTATGATAAAATGTGTGAGCAAAGAGATACCTTGGAATTTATATTTAAAAGGGAAGCAGAGTGTAAAGTTTAAAAAATTTGCAGCTTACCAACCGAAATGCCCATCAATGATAGACTGGACAAAGAAAATGTGTTACATATATACCATGGAATACTATGCAGCCATAAACAATGAGTTCGTGTCCTCTGTAAGGACTTGGATGAATCTGGAAACCATCATTCTCAGCAAACTGACACAAGAACAGAAAATCAAACACTGCACGTTCTCACTCATAGGTGAGTGTTGAACAATGGGAACATGTAGACTCAGGGAGAGGAGCATCACACACCGGGGGCAGTTGGGGGGGAACTAGGGGAGAGACAGTAGAGGGGTGGGGAAGGAGGGGAGGGTGGGGAGAGATAACATGGGGAGAAATGCCAGGTATAGTATGCACCAAAAATTAAATAATTAATTAATTAAAAAATTTGCAGCTTACCCATATGGCAAAGAAAGAAAAAGCTTTTATGGGAAAGGAATTCAAGCCAGCTGAAGAGGAACCACTTGCTACAGAAATTTGTGTATCTAGAAAGGAGCCAAAGTGCTGGTAGCCAAGATAAGGAGAAAAAGCCTTCAACGGTATTTTGGAGACCTTTGTGGCAGCCCCCCCATCACAGGCCTGGAGGCCTAGGACAGAAGGATGGCTTCCTGGGCCAGGCCCAGGACGCTGCTGCCCTTCTCAGCCTCAGGACACTGATTCCTGTATCCTGGCCACTCGCTCCAGCCTTGCTTCAAAGGGCCCATGTAGAGATTGAGCCTCAGGTCCAGAGAGTAGGAGATATAAGCCTTGGTGGCTTCCACATGGTGTTAAGCCTGCGGGTGCACAGTGTGCAAGAGTTGAGGCTTGGGAGCCTCCACCTAGATTTCAGATGATGTGTGGAAAAGTTTGGATGCTCAAGCAGAAACCTGCTGCCGGGGCAGAGCCCTCATACAGAATCTCTACTGTGGCAGTGTCAAAGGGAAATGTGGGGTTGGATCCCCCACATAGAGTCCTCAGTGGATTACTGCCTAGTGGAGCTGTGAAAAGGGGGCCTCTGTTCTCCAGACCCCAAAATGGTAGGTCCATGGGCAGCTTGCACGCTGAACCTGGAAAAGCCACATGCATTCAACTCCAATCTGTGAAAGCAGCCTTAGGGGCTGAATCTTGCAAAGCCAGAGGAGCTGAGCTGCCCAAGTTCTTGGGAGCCTACGGCTTGTAGCAGTGTGCCCTGAATGTGGGCATGAAGTCAAATGAGATTAAGAGTTTGGAGCTTTAAGAGTTAATGACTGCATTGCATAGGACCTGTGGCCCCTTTCTTTTGGCTAATGTCTCTCTTTTAAAATGGCAGTGTTTACCCAATGCCTATACTCCCATTGTATCTTGGAAGTAACTAATGTTTTTGATTTTACAGGGTCATAGGTGCAAGGGACTCTCCCTGTCTCAGATGAGACTTTGAACTTTGGACTTTTGAGTTAATGCTGGAGTAAGACTTTGAGGAATTATTGGGAAGGTATAATTGTATTTTGAAATGTGAGAAGGACATGAGTTTTGGGAGGAGCCAGGGGCAGAATGATACAGTTCGATTATTTGTCCCTGCCCAAATATCAAGTTGACATGTAATCCCCAATTCTGAAAGTGGGGCCTGATGGGAAGTGTTTGGACCATGGGGGTGGATCACTCTCATGAATGGCTTGAGCCGCCCCTTGATGAAAAGTGAGCTCTTGCTCTGAGTTCACATGAGATCTTGTCACTTAAAAGTGCACGGCACCTCTTCCTCCACTTTATCTCTTGGTCGTATTCTTGCCATGTGATATTCCTGGTCCTCCTTTGCCTTCCACAAGATTATAAGCTTCCTGCAGCCTTCCCAGAAGCAGATGCCTCTATGCTTCCTTTATGGGTTGCAGAACCATAAGCCAATTAAACCTCTTTAATTACCCTGTCTCAGGTATTTCTATAGCAGTGCAAGAATGGCCTAAAACATCTTGCTTTATATTTTTGCTTACTTTGCCTTCTTGACCTGTTAATGTCTACTAAGTTCAAGTTCTTGTACTTTCATGTTATGTATGTGGGAGTGTCCATTACCTGTAGTTATTGTTGTTAATAAACATACTGAGGTATAGTATGTTTATTAAAAACAATAAGTATAGTAATAAAAATCGACTATTTTAAGTATTTTTTAAATTGAGTTTTGGTAAATGAATGCAATCTTGTAACTGTGTGCAGAATCAAAGTATGGAATATCGTAATCACCCCCAAATTTCTCTCCTATTTATTTTGTAGTCAATCCTCTCCTCAATCCAATTTCTAGTCAACCACCAATTTGCTTCTTGGGTAGTTTGCCTTTTCTAGAATATGTTATAAAGGCGATTACTCAGTATACAATCATCTGTGTGTACTTTTTCAGTTAGTATTCTCTAGATTTCATCCAAGTTATGGTGCCAGTAATTTATTCCTTTTTTTGAATGATGTTCTACTATACAAGTATGTAATAATTTATTTATCCAGTCACCGATGATGAGCATGTAGATTGCTTCTAGTTTTTTGCTATGATGAATAATATTGTTAAAAACACTTGTTATTTTTAGAATTTTTTCTTTAGCTTTGGCTTTCATTTAGTGTTTAGGTGTGGATTTCTTTGCATTTATACTCATTTTGGTTTGTTGAGGTTTTTGGAACTATATGCTTTCCACAGCATTTAAGGTGTTTACAGTTATTTTGTATTCAGAAAGTTGTTTACATTTTACTCTTTCTTCTCTGTTTCTAGGATTCAAATTCCATAAATGTTGGACTGTCTGATGTCAACCCACATATCTTTGATATCTTGTTTACTTTGATTCAGTCTTTTTTCTCTTGGCTCTTCTGATTGGATATTTCAATGAGTTATCTTCAAATTTACAGATTCTTTCTTCTGCCATGTCAGATCGGTTATTGTTACATCTAATTTCTCATTTCAGTTATTGTATTTTTTCTTACATATATCTTCTATTTCTCTGTTAAAATTCCCTATTAGTTTAGTCATTAAAGTGATATTTTCATTTAATTATTTGAACGTACTTATAATAGATTCTTTGAAGTCTTTGCCAAATCCAACATCTGGAACCTTTCACAACCTGCTATTTTTTTCTAAGAATGGGTTATATTTTCCTGTGTATTTGCATGTCTAATCATTTTTGCTTTAATAAGTTGACCTTTAAGATAAGACTTTGCAGCAATTCTTGAATCTCTGTTATGAGAACGTTCACCTTTTTGTTGTAAACAGCAAAATCTATGTCCCTTCCCCTTGAATGACTAGTTGCTCTGCCAGTTCAACTTCTCTTTCACACCTTAAATGTGAAAGATTTCTGCTTTCTGCTTCTTAGGTGTCTACAGGTTGGGGAAGACAGTGGGTCAGAGGTGCAGCAAACCCTCAAATCCCACTAGGAACAATTATGTCTTTTAAAAGTAGACCCACCTCTAGTTTCTGCCTACATTTTCTTCAGGCTTACAGGACCTTCCCTGTGCAAACATTAGTGTTGAGCCAGAGACTTGGATAGAGTTTATAGACAGATTCTGTGGCAGCCTCACTTTCAAAATTTCCCTGTTAAATTTCGGTTGCTCTGTTCCTTTGAATTCCATCACCTGCCATCTTGAGCTGTTCAGGCTGCTGTTTTTTACCTCCTGACTCGAGGAAAAGGGTGGGTTTGAGGAATGTCCTAGAAAGAAATTACAAACTCAGAGTTCTTATCCAAGGCAATAGCATCCTTCCATGAATACACCTGCTCAAGATTTTGCCTATCTTTGGTCATTTTCAGTGCCTCCAAAGAGTTGCTTTTAACTTAATATTTTTGTCTAGTGCCTGTAATTGTTCTCTGTGGAAGAGATCACTTGACTTCTTCATGCTGTCATTGCCAGAAGTCCTGTCTTTCCTTGTTAGAAATATTTTGATCTAAAATTTTAAGCATGAAAAGGTTTATGAGTGTGATTTCTTTTTTGAAAATTACACCATTTATAAATACAATGTAGCCTACTTTGTCCTTGAAGCATGTTAATATGTATATCAAGAATTGTATTTTTATTTTTAGATTTTTTGTTGCATCTTTTTCTGAAATAATTTTCCTATTCATCTACATTCAAAGTTTCCTATGTCACTTTAAGATAAAATAGAAAGCCTGTAGTCGGATTAGTTAAATCTTCCAACGCATGAATTTTGTCTTTAGGGAGTTAAATTCATTTACACTTAGTGTTATTATATTTGGTTTTATGTATATTGCTTTATTCTTTGCTTTCTTGTAGGCTAGTGATATGGTTTGGGTCTGTGTCCCCACCCAAATCTCATCTTGCAGCTCTCATAATTCCCACTTGAATCATGGGGTCGGGTCTTTCAGTGCTGATCTCATGACGTGAATAAGTTTCGCAAGATCTGATGGTTTCAAAAATGGAAGTTTCCTTGCACAAGCTTGCTCTCTTTGCCTGCTGCTATCCACATAAGACATGACTTGCTCCTCCTTGCCTTCTGCCATGATTGTGAGGTCTTCTCAACCATATGGGACTGAAAGTTCATTAAACCTCTTTTTCTTGTAAAGTGTCCAGTCTTTGGTATGTTTTTATCAGCAGCATGAAAATGGACTAATAGTTAGTACCTTTAAAAAGGTGATAGTGGTGTGGTAGACACACCCTAGAGTGCCTCCTCATGACACCTAATTTCTGATGTTTCCATCTTTGCATATTCCCATCCCCTTGAGTGTGGGTCTGACCTATAACTTGTTTATAATCAATAGAATACAGGAAAGGTGATGAGATATCTTTGATTAAGTACATGAGATTACAGTGCCTGGCTTGCTAGAATTTCTTGCTTGCTTTTCTCTTTCCTTAATAGCTTTGAAAAAGTAAGCTGCCTATGTTGGTAGGCTCACATGAAAAGAAACTGAGTTTGGCCTCCAGGAGCAGAGGTGAAGGCTTCAGTCCTATGGCTGTAAGAAATGGAATTCTGCCAACCAAAACAAATCCTTCCCCAGTCCAGCCTCTGATGAGACTGAAGCCCTGGCCAACACCTTGATTGCAAACTTGTGAGACCCTAAGCAGAGGACCCAGTAAAGCCACAATGGACTTCTAACCTAAAGAAACTACAGTAATAAATGTGTTATTTTAAGCTTTGAAGTTTATGGTTACTTACTACTAAGACAGATAGTGAATGTAGAGGACATCCTAGCTTTGTTTGTGTGTTTAATAGAAATGCTGCTAGAGTTACCTCATTAAGAATGGCAAATTTGCGCCAGGTGTGGGGGCTTGTGCCTGTAATCCCAGCACTTTGAGAGGCCAGCATGGGTGGATCATCTGAGGTCAGGAGTTCAAGACCAGCAGGGCCAACAGGGTGAAACCCTATCTCTACTAAAAATATAAAAATTAGCTGGGTATGGTAGCACACACCTTTAGCCCCAGCTACTCGGGAGGCTGAGGCAAGAGAATCGCTTGAACCCATGAGGCGGAGGTTGCAGTGAGTTGAGATTGTGCCAGTGTACTCCAGCCTGGGTGACAGAGTGAGACTCCATCTCAAAATAAGAAAAAAAGGTAAATTTGGACTGATACTGTGTCATATAAGATGTGTGCTATAGAAAACAAAACATTTTCCAGAATTGAAACGTTTTTTAAAAAGAAAACTCCAAGATATAATGTCAATTAAACAAAGAACAATAGACATGCCTTGTGAGAGAGCACATTTTCTCTAAATGAAAATGTTTAATAGGTGCTCAAATAATTAATTATCAGGATAATCTTAAAGTTCATTTCAGCATAAAGGTGAACTTTTAGTCTAGGTGATATGTAAGGTCCATTCATATTTGAGGATTTTGTTACATCAGATATTAAAATACTTGAACAAGTTTAGCTTTGATTTCAGAATAGACAGTTCAATCCAACACAACTTTTTGTGTTCTTTTGAAAAATGTATTATGATGATTGGTTTTCCTTGAGAAAACTAACTACAGATAGTTTTATTTGAATAAGGGCATATTTAGAAAACGTTACTGAATTAGAATCCAGTGAACATATTTCAGTTACAAATAACATTGAACAAAGTTTTCAAATCTTTTTAAAAATTTGACAAAACAAATGTTACTTTGCCATCTAGTGGTTCATCCTGATATTTAGTCTCAACATTTTTTTTGAGTCCTTATAAGTAATATGTGAATATATACTATACCAGGAGATCTCTCCTGCATTTACATTTAGGGTGAAATGATTCTGGGAAAAGTTTAGTTTATAATTTTTGTGTTGTACTTGGATAGGCACATAATATATCAAATATTATTTTTTGTTAAACAACATCAAAGTGATACAATTAAAAGATCCTTTGAGCTCAAAAGTTCCTTTGAAAAAATTTCTATTGCCAGTCCATTATTTGTAGTATTAAAATAATAAAAAATCTAAATTAATTAAAAATAATTTTAGAAAAGGGGTAAAATAGCTCTCATAGAGATGTAAAAATGAACATGTGTTTTTATTTAACTTAATGAAACTTGTGAAGTTCAACAAGTAGTTAAAAGGAGCAGCACAAAACCAGAAACGTTTGTAGTTAAATGAACGTGCAAATGGAGGCAAAGCTAGCCTCTTTTGTAGTGGAGAAGGAAAGTCAAAGAACCTCTTCTAGACAGACAGAATTTGCATGTCTACAATCATTTTGCATTGCTATCAGCTGTCTACAATTTACAGTTGCAAAATAGCTTCCATAAAGTCAGATCAGATAACACTCAGAAAGTGAGTTACAGACTTGTATGGTATTTTGCTGAAAATCAACAATGTTTTCGATGCATTACAAGTTCTGTCTCCATTTTGCAGATGTCCCAGTATATGGGACTACTGCATACTGTATTGTGGCATTACATATTATGGACTAGAATCAGAAACTATGGGACATAAAACAAGTAGCACCCAGTTTCTATTTCTGTTGCTTGGTAGACATGAAGTCTCCAACCGGCTGTCTTCTCCCGCAGTGCCTTCTGTTTTAATGAGCTCTCCTTGAGTTTCTGATGGAGACTATGAGAATCATTGGTCTAGAGCAGCAACTGTTCACCCTGGCTGCACATTCAGATCACCTCCAGAGATTAAATCAGAATCTTTAAGAGTGAGATTCAAGAAGTGTAGTTAAAGGTATCCAAAGAAATTCTAATGTATAGCCAAGGTAATGGTATAGCCAAGGTAATAGGAGTATGCAATCCTAGTGACACATTAGAATCAACTGGAGAAATTTTAACAAACGCTGATGTCAACCTGCCTTGGAAGTGTTTCTTGTTAGTCTCCTGTGGGTTTTTACTTTTCTAAATTAAACTGAAAAGGAAAGATAATTGAGTTTAAAAGGAAATTTTTAAAATGTACTTTATTTATAAATGAGGAAATCCACAAAAGCTATAAAACAACCTCATTTGTCTTTTGATTAATCAGCAGATGTAGGTATTCATAATCAGTTCATGCTCTCATAGGTGAAAGGTGGGAAATAAAATAAGAATGTTGGAAGCCAAGTGAGTGGGAGAAAAGCAGATGGAAAGGCTTAGAGTGAAGGGCATTGCTGTGAAATCCAAGTCTGGGTATAGTGCTACAGGGTGAGTCTTGGAGAATTTATAACACTGAATTAGAAGCACTTGAACTGGGGAGAAGATCTACAATGAAAATTACTTTATGAAGAAAAATGATGAAAATAGTGACAATCGCCATTTATGAAGCATGAATTAAAAGAAAAGAACTGTCTGTGAGACTCAAAAATATTTTGTTTCTTGATAACCATGAAACACAACATGATAAGTGTAGAAAACAAAATATTAAACATATAGGATCATATAGGAATGCTATCATCATAGAGTTAAGACCTTTAGGCCCCATCTCTGGACATATTTATATTAATTAAGTTCATGTGATTGATAAAAAATAAATTCAAAAGCCAATTTATTAATCTAAAGTGATTTTTTTTAAAAGGACCAGATTTGTTTCCATGTAACACGATCAAAGTGTTTTCTAAACTCTAGACATGGTACATAAAAAAATCAAATGATAATCAGTAGTTTCCTCAAGGAATATGAATTTTGTTTAACATTTTAAACATCCAGCCACATCTCATAGTAGTAGTGATTTTGCTGATGGAGTTAAACTATCCATATCACTTGTTTATACTGCATCACTCTACACATCTAAGGCATGCCCAGACGCCTTAAAGATAACCATCTTATGGCCATCAGGAAATTGTTTCTCAACTCCAACTGCAAGTTAAAATCACCTGGGGAGTTGTTTTTTAAATTGAGATATAATTAAAGTACAAAAACTCCATGAATTTATTGTATACAACTTGATGAGTTTGGACATATGCATACACTTGTGAAACCAGCATCACACAAAAAAATCAAAGCAATAAACATATCTTGTCCCCCCCCACCCCCTTTTGGTGGTAAGAGTACTTAACATGAGATCTGCTCTCTTAAATTTTTCTAAGTGCATAACCCAGTATTAACTATAGGTACAATATTGTATAACAGATCTCTAGAACTTATTCATTTTGCATAACTGAAACTTTGTAACTATTGAACGACTCTCTACCCAGCCCCAAGCCTGGCAACCACTATTCTGCTCTCTGTTCTATGAGTCTATCTTAGAAGCACGCAGTATTTGTCGTCTTGTGACTGGGTTATTTAACTTAACATAATGTCCTCCAGGTTCTGTATGTTTGCACCTATGTCATCATATAAGGCAGACTATCCTTTTTTTAAAGCTTGAATAGTATGCCGTTGTGTGTGTATATTCCACATTTTTAAAGTCTATTCATCTGTCAATGAATGTTCCATGTTTTAGCTATTGTGAATAATGTTGCAATGAAAATAGAAGTGTAGATAATCACTTCAAGATCTTGATTCAATTCTTTCGAATAAATATGAAAAGTGGAATTGCTGAATAATATGGTAGCTCTATTTTTGATATTTTTTTGTTTTTTGAGAAGCTCAGACTGTTTTTCATAGTTGCTGCACTTCCAGAGATTCTAATTAAGTTAATTTGGGATGGGCCCCAGATATCAGCATTTGTTATTATTTCTCCAGGTGATTCAAATATGTCTTAGGGCTGCAAATCCCTGCCCAAAAGTTGATAGCTCTCAGCACTGACAATATAGTAGATCAGTGATTCTCACAGCTAGTACCAGAAATGCCTACAGGGTTCGCTGAAACATAAATTGCTAAACTGGCATTTTTAACAGTTTCCCAATTGATAATGATATTGTTGCTGATAGTGCTGGTCCAAGAACTGCCCTTTCAGAACTGCCCCTTTAACAATGCTAGAATCAACGTGGTCTGAGTTTTCTTCTGTGATCTATTTCTTTAGGTTCTCACAGCTGACTAAAACCACTTTTGAAAATTGTGGTAAAATAAACATAACAAAAATTTACCAAACTCTCATGATTCTTTGAACAAAAAGTGTGTATAAGCATGTTATGTATGTGGCTTTATTCTTTTCTGAAAATATGAAGAGATTATATTCCATTATGAATTCTTGGTACTATTTTTCTAATATTGAAAGTTACTTACACATCTTGACAACACAAGACAGTAGAGTGTAACTTTTCAAGAATGTTTTGTTAATGGGGAAAGTAAACCTGGGATTGGGAACTTGCAAAAAATGAGCCACAAGTGAATAAATCTTATTGCAAATTGTAGCTATATTTTTAAGGACATTTATAAACTTGTTATGTTTAGCAGAATGTGGCCAATTACATTATTGATATTTTAAGCCATTTTTCCTAGTGACAAATTATACCATTTTGTAGATGGCCCTTAAAAAGGTTTTTTTTTTTTTTTTGGAGAGATCCAAGATGGCCGATCACTAGCAGCTCAGGATTGCAGCTCCCAGTGAAAGCGCAAAGAGCCAGTGGACGCCACACTTACCGATAAATTTTTGCTGCCCACGGACCAGGACATTCCCCGTGGAGGAGCCCCACAGGTCGCCAGCGTGACCCTTTTGGCTGGCGCGGCTTTTTTGCCGGCGCCTCGGCTCGGCGGCTCTTGGTGCGGAGTAAACGGGACTGAGTCTCCTTTTGGATGATGTTTGGAGCTTTGGGAAGTCAGAGCAGTCCATCCAGCTGAGTGAAAAAGGGGCTGAAGAGGGAAGTCGGACCGGAGACCCCCGGGCAGAAAAGCACCACGAATTTCAACGCTGCTGTTTTGGCTAGCGTTGCGAGTCGCCACAGTGAAAATTGCATGGATTCCGGAGCTGGGAATTAACAAGCTGGACGTCCACTCAGAGACCTAATTTGAAAGT
>CAUYQU010015289.1:0-2500 GCA_963574635.1 Cheracebus regulus
TTGAAATTCGTGGTGCTTTTCTGCCCGGGGGTCTCCGGTCTGGCTTCTCAGTCCCTTTTTCAGTCAACTTGATGGACTGCTCTGACTTCCCAGAGCTCCAAACATCGTCCAAAAGGAGACTCAGTCCCGTTTACTCCGCACCAAGAGCCGCTGAGCCGAGGCGCCGGCAAAAAAGCCGCGCCAGCCCAAAGGGTCGCGCTGGCGACCTGTGGGGCTCCTCCGCTGGGAATGTCCTGGTCCGTGGGCAGCGAAAATTTATCGGTACGTGTGGCGTCCACTGGCTCTCTGCGCTTTTACTGGGAGCCGCAATCCTGAGCTGCTAGTGATCAGCCATCTTGGATCTGTCTCGCTATTTGTTAAAAAAAGTAAGTGGCATAGACGTTTCTTTCAAACTTTAGAAAACTAGACTTACTAAATCTCACATAGTCAGTCGAAGGACAACACTGTTTAGAAGCATTTAAAACATGATGATTTTGGGGTATTTGAACATCTGAATAGGAATAAAAGCAAAAAAATAATAATAATAAACTACATGGAATTTATATTACCATCTATCTTGGAATGCAGCCAAGGCATTCTCCCCAGATCTGCCCAGAACACAGAGATATCAAGGACCCGAATGTATAGGATCTTTGGAAGCCTAGAAGGCCAGACTCTGTTTACCTAAAATATGCATTACCTAGCCTTGCACTTATCCTCACAAAATAGTACATCTGCTCAACCCTGAAATATCAGAGCAAGACAGAAATATATTTTTTGTCCTATGAGAGCTTATCAACAAATGAGGAATTAGCAAGTCACTTGGTGTCATAGGCAAATATTGATATAAATTTATAATTGATCACTAATGTGTATGAGAAAGCACTTTATGTTGGGTTTTTACAATCTGACCTATGAGAAAGAACTAATCAAAATCATTATTTCCTTTGATAACTACTTATACTTCCTCTTAGTAAATGAGGTATCCAAGTGCACAAACATTTCTAAATGTAGCTTAGAATCTAAATCCAACATAGATTGTGTGATATTATTATAATGATTTGACCACTTTTTATTAAGAATACAAGCCAAGTTAAGGGCTTTCCTAGCTCTAAAATCCTACAATTTGGGTGGGAAATTGTACTACAATTAATGGGCACTGTTACAGATCTTTTACATATAGAATTTCTAATCCTTATAACAATGTGAGGTAGTCTTATTTCCAGCTTTACAGATTTATTTTCAGAAAAAGGAAGGCACAGAAGATTATTTCAGCAAAAACAGTATAATTGAGAATCCAGGACTCAAACACAAGTCCATTATACCTGAAAGCTAGTACCTTCACAAATATGTTAGTATTTAATACCTTAAATACTTGTATTTAATGTGAATCAGGGAGTGAAGAAATATACCAGTGGAGAAAATAAATATGCCCTGCTTATGCTTTCTAGTTAGTGCCTTTTTGGTTTTAATGGGTAATCTGCCCTTATGGTATATTGATAAAGTTTGTAGTTCATCTGTAAAGGTTGAGAATGACCAACACAGAAAGATACGTTTTAACAAATGCAAGTGCATGTTGGACTGATAGCCTGCTGATAGGGAACTGTACAGCTATGCCTATGATTAAAGCAAGCATACGCTTTGATTGGTTGGTTCTCAGGTCATACTGGTTGTCAAATATTTTAAATACGATTCCTGGTTGCATGCTGTCAATCTCTGATTTTATATTTCCAACCCTGACCTCTCCACCAGATCTCAGACTCATAGCCAATGACTTCTTTGGCATCTCCAACTCAGAAATCTAATAGGCATTTTAAAATTAATGTTCCAATAACAGATCCTTTCATCTTCCCATCACAACATTCTATCTTATTCCCAGCTGTGCCCATCTCCATGGAGACAACTCTATACTCACAGTTTCTCAGGATTTACCCTTGACCTCTCTCTGTATATAACTTATATCCAATCAAGCAGTACATTCAGCTCTACTTTCAAAGCACATCCTGCATCTGACCACAGTGTTCCATCTGCATTGCTGCCACCCCAATTCAAGCCACTGAATTACTGCAACTGTCTCCTAGCAGGTCCTCCAGCCTCTGCTTTGGCCCTTGCAGTCCTCTTGCAGCATAGTAGTCACAGTGATCCTCTTCAACCAGAAGTCAGATCAGCTCACTCCTGTCTTCAGAACTTGCCGAAGCCTTTCTATCCTTAATAATCTACTTGGCCTTCCATAACAAAACACCATTAGACTGGTGGCTTACACAGCAGACATTTACTTCTCACAGTTCTTGAGGCTGGGAAGTCCAAGATCAAGGTACAGGCAAATTTGGCTTCTGTTGAAGACTTGCTTCCTGGCTTGCAGATGGCTCCTTTGTCACTGTGAACTCAAAATAGTGGAGAGAGAGCTCTAATCTCTTCCTCTTCTTATAAAAACACTCATGCTATCAAGGAGGTCCCACCTTCATCATCTCATCTAAATCTAATTACCTCTCCAAGGCCCTATCTCCAAATGCCATTGCAT
>CAUYQU010015289.1:7500-49689 GCA_963574635.1 Cheracebus regulus
CAGGTCAGTCTATAATGCTGAAACCCAAGAATATGCCATTTTATCAAGGGAATCTAATATATAAGAGTGCTTCAGAACCACCTTCTAAAAGTCAAGCTCACCCCGGATACATTTTGCCAGTTAACGTATTCCAAAAACAGGAAAACAAGTTTGGTCTTCCAACTTCCCTGGATATGTTAATTATTAATTATGACTCCAATTCAGGCTGGGCTCTGTAGAGTCATTTTTATCTCAAGGAAGCTATAAGCTATAATCTTAGTAAAGTGAAAAACTGAGGGACAGGTAGGACGATTCCAGAACTACTCCTTTTCAGGATTAGAGAAAATCAAGGCATATCTGATCACTATCAGAATCTCTACTCACCTCCATTCCCTGTCTCTCACATTCCTCATACATACAAGTGTCATCAGAAGTGGACAGATGGACATGGTCAGGCTGAATTAAACCCAAACTGATACCAAATTGGCAGGGGAGTGAAGCTATTTATCTCTCCCCCTTTTTATGGGCAACAATATCCATCTAGGCCAAAAACTTGTTTTCTTTTTCATAAAGAGACGGCACAAGCATACTTCTCCCCTCCTAAGGCTGTCTGGTTAGGTTAGAATAAGAGACATTCTTTTTTTTTTTTTTTTTTTTGAGACTGAGTCTCACTCTGTCGCCCAGGCTAGAGTGTGGTGGCACGGTCTTGGCTCATTGCAACCCCCGCCTCCCAGGTTCAGGTGATTTTCCTGTCTCAACCTCCTGAGGAGCTGGGATTACAGGTGCCTGGCCACCATGCCTGTCTAATTTTTGTATTATTAGTAGAGACGGGGTTTCACCATGTTGGTCAGGCTGATCTCGAACTCCTGACCTTGTGATTTACCTGCCTCGGCCTTCCAAAGTATTGGGATTACAGTTGTGAGCCACCACGGAATATTCTTTATACTTTCCTTTATTCATAGAGCCTTGGAAAACTTCATGACTCCAAATACAAGTGCAGGACCCCACTGATCTCTAATGAAAAGGATCATGCATTTGGCAGGACTATACTCATGACAACATCAAGGATCTTATAGCGTATAGAATAGTTCAAGCTCCTTTTTGTTGACTGACTGATACAGATAGAAGATTCATGTAATAAAATGTCATCTGTTGGAATTCATATTTCTTCATTTCTTTATGCCTATTTCTTAATTTCTTTACTCAGAAAGCTCCTAGCCTTTCAAATCCCGATGTTACTAGGTCACTCATTGATATAACCATTTGAATATCATGCGATATGAAAACACTATATGAACTATTTCCATACTCTCAAAGTACTTTTCAAAAAATAATGTTATGTGTAAAAATGAAACTCTGTTAAGATTCTCTAATAATAGAAAGATACTAAGGCAGTAAATTTTTCATTAACAACTTAATAAAATCAAGCCACAATTTGTGTTCCACTTACAATGTGATCATTAAAGTCTTTGGTTTGCAAAATGAACATAAGAGTTGTCTTAGTCCCTTTAGCGTTGTAATAACAAAATACCTGAAGCTGCACAATTTGTAAAGAAAAGAGACTGATTTCACTCACAGTTCTGCAGGCTGGGAAGTTCAAGAAGCACAGCACTAGCACTGGCTCACCTTCTGCTGAGGACCTTTGTGTTGTGTCATAACATGGCAGAAGGTCAAAGGGGAAGCAGACACCAGTGAAGCAGTGAAACACAAAAAGCAACCCACTCTTGTGGGACTGAATCCATTTCCGAGAGAACTAATCTAGTCTCCAAAGAAGGAGAACTTATACGACTAGAAAGGCACCAAGCTGGCCCCCAGGGCAAGGGCAAAGCCTTCATGATCCAAAGCCTCCCATTAGGCCCACTCTCATAAAGTTTCTACTCCCAAACTTGATGCACTGGAAATTATGGTTCCAATAAGAGTTTGGGCAGGGTCAAGCCACATCCAAACCATAGTAGGAACCACATCAAACTATTATCTATAAAATAAAAGAAAGATACTACAATTCAAAATGAAGAATTAGAAAAAGGGAACACCTGAACAGTATTACTAAATCATTTAAAAATAGATATGTAACAAAGGAAGAGCAGACATTATCTCCATCCTATAAATCAAGATTAGAAATTAAACAATCAAAATACTAAATTTTTCAATCCACAAAACTGAAAATCTTTCCGAGAAGACAAGTGACATTATATTTCTTCAATCTATATTCATTCAAATATATGCTAAAAGTATGATTTCAATGGAAAGGGATAATTCTGTCTTCCAGGATATAAGATACAAACATGATAAAAACAAAACAAAACAAAACAAAAAAGTCCAACAAGGGCAGAAGCACTAGGGTAGAGAGGTGGGAGGCTACAAGGTCAAAGCCAGAGGCAAGTATCATAGGTTCAAGTCAGAAACAGGGCTGTCTGTGAAGTCATATCTGGGTGCTCATGCACCCAAACTTGAAGTGGGTGGAACAAATAGTCCTGGGCCCAATAAAAGCAAGTCAAAAAACAAGAGCTAAGTCAGCTTATCAATCACCAGTCATAAGAACAGGGTCTGAACTGTGTTCATCATTTTTGGAGGCCAGGGGATTCTGATTCCTACAGACAGAAAGTGAGAATTGTTCTCTATTTTGGCAGCTCACAGTCTACATCTATCTACAAAAGTAAGTGAATGACAGTAGGTCAGTATCTCCCATGCTTAGCAGCGGAAACCATCAGACTTTCCTCCCACCACCATCTTGATAATCTGCTGGATTTGGCTCTTTGCCTTGATGCCATTTGCTTAAATTTCTATTATATCTGATAAGGGTCAACAATTTCAGAGTTGTATCACCCTCTCTGAGTAAAATCATACTACTCCTCAGTGTCATGTTGCTCCATTCAAATTAAACTGCACAGAGTGTTTAAAGGGACTCAGGCCAGCTTTACAAGTGAAAAATACGTCCAAAGAATAAAGTAACTCTCCTCATGAGAGATTTGCAAACCAAGATGAATATAATATGCTTTTCTGTACTCAGAAAAAGGGTCTTAAATTACATCAAAATTACATCATGCTAGTTTATTCCTATTATTGTTGGAAGCGGTTTGTGTAATTAAGAAAGGCAAGCTCACAACTGAAGCCATTTTAACTTTGACTTTGTAAGAGGTGCAGACCCTGGTGTACTCAAGGTGTTTTGAGAGAGATGGAGATAGGGATGGGTTCAAAAAGAAAAAGACCTCAATAACATCAGAAGAAACAGAAAAAAATAATATCTATAATATCCAGATTCCTGGCTTAGATGGTTGTAAATCTACCAAATGAAGACAAAGCTGGCCTATATCATACATGGGACAAAAGTTTAAAAGTATGAGCCAAAGTCAGGAGTCAAAATTATTTTAGAAGCAGCACTTGTGTGTAAATTCAAAGGTAATCTGAAACAGATCATCATTTCCCAAGGAAAAACAATAATGCGAAGCCTGTAGTAGTCTCAGCTTAAGTCCAAAATTCATTAGTTACCTAGGTGTGGTAGTTGGCAAATGAAAGCACTAAGAGGTAGGCAGCCATTATCCAGAACTTTATCATGAGGCAAGAAATCTAGTCAATGGGCAACTGAGAAGGTAGGTCACAGTAAGACCAACAGCAAGACTGAAACAAAACCAAGCCACAAGGGTAAGGCTTTTTGTATCACATTAGACCTAGAATCAAGAGCAGAGCTAAACCAGAAATCAGAGTGGAAATGACACTATCTTCCAGAATTAGAGAAATTCAGAAGTGGGAAGCAAAGCAGGCCATCACTGTACCCAGATATTTTAGCTTCTCCCTTCTAGGATTCAGAATTTACAAAGTGGCCAGGAGACACAAATAAAGCTGTTTGCCAGATCAAAAAAAAAGAAAAAAAAAAGCATTAGGGAGTTCAGCAGACTTCCAAGGTTCAAGTAACCCACAAAATAAAGTCACCTCACTGTAGAGCAGGCCAAAATCAGCTCACCACCTATTTTTGAACAACCTGTACTGAGAATATTTTTTACATTTTGAAATGAATTGATTTAAACTCAAAGAATAATATTTTATGGCATGTAAAAATGAAATGAAATGCGGATTTTAGTGTCCATAAGTAAAGGTTTATTGGAACATAGCCACACCTATTCATTTATGAAGTTTCTATGGCTGCTTTTGTGCTACAATGACAAGGAGATCGCATGTCCAGCATTGCCCAAAATATTTACTATTGGGTGCTTTACAGAAAAGTTTGTCAATCCTTGCTCCAGGACAGAGCTCCCAGGTGACAGTGAGAGATAACCAATCCTTTTCTTTCTTTACTGACTACTGTAGTTTGGTAATTTCATTTGAAAAGCAGCTTTTTGCTTGGAAGGGTAGAGTAGTCAAATTACGGGCTATCCTAGAATGAAGTTTGTCCAACCTTTTCTGAAAGGCTAAATAATCTAGCAAGGAGAAAAAAAAAATCCATGACATTTATTGATAATACTGTTCTGCTTTCTGAAGTATCATCAAAATGCTCCCCAGGAAGGTGAGGAAGCAGCTAGCAGTTTTAGGTGGCTGCCTGATAAAAAGATACAGTGAATCCCTCACAATCCTGACAAAGATGATTCAAATTCTGCAGGGTGTATGAGAAATACATCAAAGATCACCAAAAGGGTCTGGGCCTTGATTCCAGCCAGCAGACTAGGAATTTCAGAATATGATAAGGAGATCTTAAGGAAGGTCAGGCAGTAAAAAGAGGTATGCTGACTCATGTGGTTTGTTGACTTAGCAAGTTGGGGGAAGCCAAGTGTTTCCTCTCCTGTTTTACAATCTTTTTTTAGGTGTGGGCCAGGCCAGGGCCATTGATAGTCATTTTAGCCAGAAGGAAAACAAAAGCCTGCAGATGAACTTAAATAAAACAGCTGTGCCATAATTTAAAATTTATGCTTTTTTCTTACAGAAGTGTTTACTCCTCTTCAGATAATCTAAACTTTAACTTAAAAATATATATACCCATGCATTGTTTAATTCCTATAAAATTTCTTTATTGAGCACAGACTGTATGGCAGGTGTTTTTTAGGTACAATAATAAACAAGAAAAGTCCATGCCCTCATGAAGTTTTACACACTAGTAGGTAGAAAGTAATCAAATAAATAAATAAATACACAAAATCTTGATAAGTGCAACAGACATAAATAAAGCAAGAAGGATGCTAGGGAGTGCTGGGTGGGGCATGGGAGAGGGAGGCTGTTCTTTCACACAGAGCTGTCAGGGCAAGCCTCCCCTCTTAGATGAGCAAAGTCCAGCAGAAAGTGAGCCAGCATGTCTCCCTGCTGTATCCTCAGAAAGAACTCCAGGCAAAGGCCTGCAGCAGGCAGATATCAGGAACAGGTGAAGAAATGCAAGGAGCCCAGGGAGGTTAGAGCAGAGCAACTGAGGAGAGAAAGAGCAGAAGAACAGGAAGTTGCGAAGGGAGAGAGGTTGTTTATTGTGAAAGGCCTTTCACACCATAGTGAGGCCTCCCCTTGTCCTCTGAGTGCAGTGGGAAGCCACTAATTAGCTTCCAAGCAGAGGAGAGACATGGTCAGACTTGCAGTAGACAGAGTAATCCTGTTAAAATTAAATCGGATATTGTCACTTTACTGTTTAAACATTAAAACCTTCCCAAATGAAAAACAAATAACTGCATCATAAACATCCATCCTATTGTCTCAAAAAATGATATTTTCTAGTTTACAGAAAAAGCTCATGATAGATAACCTTAAATAATTTTTTAAAAAATTTCATTGGAAGGTGTTTTGCAATTGTTACACCATAGTAACACATCACTGATTCAGATTAATTGGGGATAAGACCTGTAAAAATTAGTTAAAAGACCAAATTATTCTATTTTATTTAAATAGGCTTCATTACCTTTTGTGTGTGAAGGAACAGGCTTGCCAAGGTTGCCTAATAAAATTTGTTTTGATGAACTGATTTATAAGGATTGTAATTAGCATATGTCAGCATCATACTATGCTACCTTGGCTTTGCTTATAGTGCAATTTCTACGCTCAATTTAATTAGATACTTATAAATTGTTTCAAAAGTAGTTTTTTTTCTTTACTAGACTTATCCTTTACTTAAGAAGATGCACTGCCTACTTTTTTTATATATATATAAGAAAATTGTATGGCTCCAGAACTAAATCAAGTAAGGCTGGGTATTTGTCTTTTTGTTGTTATTGTCACTCTTTAAAATCACGAAGTTCCTCAATATTAGCACTATGACATTTTGGACCAGATAATTCATTACTGTGAGAGGCTCTTCTGTACATTGTAGGATGCTTAGCAGCCTCCATCCAGGAGATGCCAAAATAGCTCCCACAATTGTGGCAGTCAAAAATGTCTCCACACATTGCCAAATGTCTCCAGAAGAAAGAGAGAGTAGAGGGGGTAAAATCATCCCAGGTTGAAAACTGTTACCTTAAATGAATGATCTTCTATCTTTCTGTGGGGGAAAAATGGTTCCATCTCTTTTCTCTCATCTATATTATGAATATGTTCTTAGAAAATGACCAGAAGATGTAATTTAATTTTGAAGGGCAGATTTATATAAGAAATATCAAAAGAAAAGATCACTGGAATAATCGATACATATGAGAATGACACTTGAAAACCATGTTTTATCAGAGTTCTCCTGGAGAGTTCCTAACAAATAAGCTTAAATGAACATTTGGCACTATCAACTTTTAAATGAGAAATTATTTGGAAGAGGGCAATTGGCAGAAGGAAAATAATGATCTTCAAAATAGTAACATTATAACTTTAACAAAAGTAAGCCTGTAGGTAAAATTTATAGTCTTTCTACTTTTCTAAGAGTCTAAATTGATATAACCCTATTTAGAATCCAGATAGTTAGATTATTATTGTGAAAAGAAGGCTATACTTCATTTCTGGACATCCCAAAATATTTTGTCCCCAAATATAATTTGGCCATTTTATATATTAAACGTTTTAAAATATATTCAGAATGAAAGTAATCTAAGAAAATGGCTGTTGTTATTACCCCTTAAAAAGTCCTATTTTTACTTATAAGCATTTCATCATTCTATGGCCCCCTTAGTAATATACTGCTGGCACATTCATACACTCTCACTATCCCATAAATGTAGATGACTCAAAACATATATTCACACCCTCTGGAGCTCTATGTGGTATCCCATATGCAAGTCAGATGGGATATATACAAATTAAAGTAGTTGAGCCAACAAAAGATACATGTTTGGGAAAGGCACGAGGGACCAGTAAGAAGTGAGCTTTACTTTAGCGGACTGAACTGGGGGAAAAAGCACCCTAGAAATAAGTACTCAACCACATTTAGGTGGTGATGGAGGTGCTACGGATGTTATGTTCATTTTTGAAAAGATACTTTGAGAACCCAACTTGACTGCTCTTGACTTAGCCGCAGTCACCACTAAATATTTCCATCCTAAAGAGGATGCCCACATGGTAAGAAGCTTATAACTTCTGCCAAAAAGTGAAAGATCAGGGGTTTAGGTAGTGGCATTTGCTATTTCTATTCTTCCTTTTTTGTTCACAGTCCCCCATAATGAATATTTTCCAATCCTTTAAAAAAAAAAAAGTTTTCAAATTAGTGAAATTTCTCATTTTTCCCAACAATTTTTTTCCTCCTTTGTTCCCTATTGTCAGTTAAAGGGATCAACATCTCTAGTCACACAAACTAGAAACCACAGAGAAACCTCCTAGCCCATCTCCCACAAGTTAACTGCTGCTCAAGATCTGATTCCACAGCAACGTCTTTGGTAGGCTTGCCCCCCTGCCATCCCTGTTCCCATTGCTATGGTTGAGAAACTCATCACGTCTTGCACCTACATTCATTCAAGAGGCTTTCAGATGCTCTTTCAAAATGAACTTTTCCTGACACCACATAATTATGCTTATTACTACTAAATCTGTCCTAAAAAACTGATATAATCATGAGTCAACTAAATAAATTTTAAATTATTTATTTTCTCCAGATTAAAAATCAAATTCCTTCCTAGAGTCTCCACTATTATTCTCAACTTTTATGTCTGACACACAAATAATATTCCAATCATTACAGGTTTTCAGTCATTCAACTGCAACAAAGACTTTTAACTCTGATTTTTTTCTTTTGTGAGTCTGTCTTTATATAATGCTCTTCAGTCCAATCCCTACTTTGTTATGGCAAAATTCTGTTCACCATCCAATATATTTCAGTGAACATTCTTAGCTTGTTTGTTGGTGCTCTCATGGCACCTTATTAATAGTTTCATCATAGTAAATGATCACACTATATTTCAGTTGCATACAAATTTGTCCTTTAAAATTGTGACCTCTTTTTTGGTCAAGGAGTATGTCTCATTCATCTTCAAGTCTATTAATACTTTAGTTACAACAGAGTTAGCACACAATCAAGCTTAATACTAATCATTAGAAATAGAAGACAACTGGCTGGGCGTGATGACTCATGCCTGTAATCCCCACACTTTGTGAGGCTGAGGTGGGTAGATCACCTGACCTCAGGAGCTCGAGCCCAGCCTGGCCAACATGGTGAAACCACATTTCTACTAAAAACACAAAAATTCACCAGGTGTGGTGCCAGGCGCCCATAATTCCAACTATTTGGGAGGCTGAGGCAGAATAGCTTGAACCCGGGAGGCAGAGGTTGCAGTGTGCCAAGATTGTGCCACTGCACGCCAGCCTCGGTGGCAAAGTGAGACTTCATCTCAAAAAAAAAGAAAAAGAAATAGAAGACAACTTCCAAATTACAAATAGTTTTATTTTCTCTTTCATTTTACCTTTACCCAGACTTATATAATTTTCTTAAATTTAGACATAAATGTAAACATAAAACTAACCTAATGTTTAAGAAATTAGAGGGTTGGGTGTGGTGGCTCACACCTGTAATCCCAGCACTTTGGGCGGCCAAGGCAGGTGGATCATCTGAGGTCAGGAGTTCAAGACCAGCCTGGCCAACATGGTGAAACTCTGTCTCTATTAAAAATACAAAAATTAGTGGGGCCTAGTGGTGCATGCCTATAATCCCAGCTACTCGGGGGATTGGAGCAGGAGAGAATTGCTTGAACCTGGGAGGCAGAGGTTGCAGTGAGCTGAGACCGTGCCACTGCAGTCTAGCCTGGGTGACAACAGCAAAACTCCTCAAAAAAAAAAAAAAAGAAAGAAAAAAAAAGAAATTGGAGAAAAAAAATGAGTGGAAAGAAATTAAATTAACATATTTCCTTATGTTTTTTCAAAAGGTTTTGAGAAACATTTTCAGATCTAATCAAAATATAATAAGATGTTCATCACTTCAATTTGAAAGTGAGCATTTTGCTCTTAATGAAAAATAGGTAAGACAAAGTATAGCATGTTTTTTGATAAATATCCAACATGAATTCATCCGAATGTGCAAAATTACCAATTCTCATGGAAATAATAATTATGGATGTCCCAAGGAAACTTTACAAAATATAAGATTCTGCACATATATTAGTAATATCATTTTCTGAACAGAACAAATGAAAGAAAAGACATCTTACACTTCAAAATAATGTGCTCACAAAAAATACTCTGATCTTCTTTGGTGAACAACTTTGTGTGCTAGAGAAATTTTTCCTCTTATTCTATGCATTTGGTTAATACACACAATAAGCCCATCACTAAAAACTGAAAGTAATCTTTAGAGACTGAATTATAAAAACTACTGAACTTCAATAGTGTGAGCAAAATCTTCTGTCATTTCACAGAATATGTTATAAATCACTATTGAAGTAAAAAACATGAAAGAATATTTTAAGAGAATTCAAGTCATAGCACTGTTTACTTTCCTTCAACATAGACCGTTAGCCTTCTAAGCTTAATCATTAATAAAATTAATGTTATTTCAAACAATAACCTGACATCATCATAAATCCATGGTGAGCTTATTAGAGCTAGGGATGATTCTGTTAAACTGAAGCACTATAAATCAAATTGAGAAAGCAAACACTTCTACCTATGACACATCTTTAAAGAAAACAAATTCGTATGTTCAAATGTGTAAATAATAAGAATATGAAGCCATTTTTTTTCTAACGTGGCAAATTCCTACCAAAGTAAACTGCAACCAGCATTATAAAGTGACAGAAAGAAATGCTATAATTGAACTCAAAAGTACACTTTCAAAAGTCATCTCAAACCCCTAAATTGATATTCCTCTTTATACTTTAAGTAAGTTATAAGCAATGATTACTTTTAAAAAATGGAGGGCTTATCCAATGTAAGAATTCATCATCACATTACTATCTGGTCCTGATGATATCTTTTTCTACAATGTAAACCATAGTTTTAAAATGTTTTGTCATACATTGTATAAATTATATTAATTACTATTGTTTCCTTAGCCTTCATTGTTTTCTGATAATTATTTTATTCATTTTTCTGATCAATAAGAGAGAAAAGTGAAAGACTATCTTGTACAGCAAGTAAATAATTAATTAAGGGCCAAATGTGACCACTTAAAAGATGTAAAAGATAAGTCAGATTTTTTACCAAGATATTAAAAATTGTCATTAAAATATAATTATTTCTATAATATCTGTATTTTCCATAAGCGTTTGAATAATAATGTCATGGTAATATTTCCCTCTGGAACAAGGACTAATAATAAATACTAAAATTATGTAATTTCTCTAAGCAAGGACTTTTTAGTCAATCTTTATAAAATTTTAAAATTATTTTCTCCACATATTAAAGAATAGTATGACCAGTCCAGAGTTATACAGCAGTGAGGAGCAATACAGTCCAGTATTGAAGAGCACAGATTGTCATGCCAGAAAATGCAGGTTTGGATTCCAATCCCACCATTTACTAACTGCCTGACCTTCATTAAATTGTGTAACCTCTTTAGGCTTTAGACTCCTTGCCTGTAAAATGGAGACAAAAATGATATTTGTTTGTTATGAGAATTGAAATCATTAATGCATGGAAAACACTTAGACCAGGGCCTGATAACACAGTTAATAGTTTTATCATTAGTTCTAGTGGTGAAGTTATTTTTCCAATCTAATTTTTTTTCTAATTCAGTGTACTTCACATCTTAATACAAGCACTTACCATAGGCAAGTTTATTTATTATCAATGCTACTAGAATAAAGGGAAAAGAGGAATATTTTTTAAGTGATCAAAAGGTGTCATCAGTTCCCCAGCTCTCTTCCAGGCTCCCTAGCTACATGAGTTATTCTTCCCCATGGTGAGAAAAGGGAGTGGAGGTGGGATTCTGCACAACTCAAGCCCCAGCAGAACAAAGTGCTCCTCATGCTTGGGATTAGTTTTCTTTCAAATTTCAGTTTAGGGCACACTTCTGAGCTGAAGAAATTCTTATAAACTTCCAATACCCTGTTAGGGGATTCTACCCTAACAGGGTATTGGAAATTTGAATGTAGTGTAGACAGGGCAAGATGGAAATAAATAGGCTTAGTAGAACAAATCAGAACTATTTTAGTAAATGTTACGCATTGACAGCTCAAAGTGTAATATATGCACTATAAGTAAGCCTAAAATGCAAATTATCCTTAATTTGTAACAAAAGGACCCTTTTTCTCCAGTTTCATGTATAAATCTACCTACTTCTAAAATAACTTAGTTAAGTGGCTTTTTCATTGATAAATGGAAAAAAAAAAATATTTACAAAGAAACCAGTAACAAATGTACCCAGATTCAAATTCACCAATGGAAAAAATTTTTAAGTATTATCTTCAATATACAACTTTTATATCCATATTTTATCTTTTTTTTTTTTTGAGACAGAGTCTCATTCTGTAGCCAGGCGCCAGGCTGGAGTGCAGTGGCATGATCTCGGCTCACTGCAACTTCCGCCTACCGGATTCAACCAATTCTCCTGTCTCAACCTCCAGAGTAGCTAAGACTACAGGCACGCACCACCATTCCCAGCTAATTTTTGTATTTTTTTAGTAGAGAGAGTATTTTTTAAAATACTTTTTATCTGTTGGACGGTCACTAGCAAAAGTAGTTAACAAGAAAAATAACTTATTTTTTATTTGATTACAAATTATTGTAATTATTAGGCAGAACCATCAATAAGGGGAGAGTTCGCAGAAAAAATCTGCAATTGTCACTTTCTTAGAATGTTGCTCAATTTCTGATACCACTGAAAAAGACCTTTAATTGTCTTTCATAAAACTATTAACTTTGTTTTCTCAGCAGATCAATTAACATTTACTCTGCATTAACTCTCTTCTCCTTTCCTATGTGATCCTCTTTCAAAGAGTTCAAAAACTGGAATGTTGTAGCAATAAACACAAAAGGCAATTTATTCATTTAGAAGTAAATACTGGGCATATTTAAGAGGAATATTTAGTAAGCTTAACCTGTATACAATGTGATTGTATCGGTTCCTTACAGAACCTAAGGAACTTAGAAGACAACTGCATGCAGAGAGAGATAAAAAGGAAAAATTTGTGGTTAAAATTGTCTGTTAACAAACAAAAAATGACAGTTAATTTTATTTCACAAAAATTTAAGGAGTGATATTTGAGCCAAAAATTTCTTGCAAAGACCAGGGAGATCCAAGATTGTGGTTAAAATATTACTTTTACAGGATGACATCATACCTTCAAGATCAGTAAAAATAAGAAACACTACATGCTAAATGAAGTAATATACAGGTTGTGTGTTTTTCATATCTTTTTAGATCTGAGTATGACCTTGGACATATTACTTTAATATTAAAACCTTCAATTTGTAGAATCTAGGTTGATCTTAGGTAATTCCTAAGAGCCCTTCCAGTTTTAATTTTTTTTTTGATGTTGCCCAGGCTGGAGTGTAGTGGCGTGATTTCCACTCACTGCAACCTCCACCTCTCAGGTTCAAGCAGTTCTCCTGCCTCAGCCTCCTGAGTAGATGGAAGTACAGGTACCTGCCAGCACGCCCAGCTAATATTTTGTATTTTTAGTAGAGACTGGGTTTCGCTATGCTGGACAGGATGGTCTTGAACTCCTGACCTTGTGACTGCCCACCTTGGCCTCCCAAAGTACTGGGATTAGAGGCATGAACCACTACATCTGGCCCAATTTTAAATTTTAGAAAAAAAAATATAGATCCTAAATGCCATTATTACTCATAGGAATGGAAAACCTGCTTTTATAGAAAGTAAAGGTGGCTGGGTGCAGTGGCTCATGCCTGTAATCCCAGCACTCTGGGAGGCCAAGGCAGTGGATCATAAGATCAGGAGATGGAGATCATCGTGGCCAACATGGTGAAACCCCATCTCTACTAAAAATACAAAAAAATTAGCTGGACATGGTGGCACATGCCTGTAGTCCCAGCTACTCAGGAGGCTGAGGAAGGAGAATTGCTTGAATCCAGGAGGTGGAGGTTGCAGTAAGCTGAGATCACACCATTGCACTCCAGCCTGGAGACACAGCAAGACTCTGTCTCAAAAAATGAAAAAAAAGAAAGTAAAGTCTCTTATATATTCTTTAATCTCCACCTATAAGCATATGAAATTTTATGTACTGTTATATATGTCAAACACTCAAATCTCTTTAAGCGGAACATCTTTCTGAAACATAACTGGTTCTCTACCAGGGCTAATATATATGGTAGGTAGTTATAACTTATGATCTCTAAAATATAACTTATGATCTCTAAAATATGAAAGGCTTTCTCTTACTGTATTAGTATTGAACATTTTTTTTAGCAACGTTTACCTTATATGAGAGGAGGAATTGATTTGAGCCAAAAACAACCTCAAAACTCTCCTCAAAAGGGAAAAAAAACACTGCTTTTTCAACCTTGCTGCTTCAAGTTAGGTTTCCTAAACATCACCATCTCTTTACAGAGGCAATCAACAATTTAGGTCTGGCAATATCATTAAAGAACTGTGACATATACATTTAGAAAATTTTAGTTTTCCCAAATGTTAACACAAAAAATTAGAGTTTATGCTAGATAATGTATAAGATCTGCTTTTGCAATACAAAGATAATCTGATTATGTGTAATACATATCATATATACTATATATAACACATATATTACATACAATATATATGATACTTAAAAGTTTCTGAAATATATACCCCAATGTTGAATATACACATCTCAGAAACATATTACTAAATGCTAAGAAATGAATTAATTAGTAACTACGTGGTAAGTAGTACTCCATAATAATCTACTCAACTGTTTATTTAGATTAATCATCTTATAAAGTATATTAACTCCTCACCAAAATAAGAAGTATTATCTAATTCTCTCTACTGACTTGGAAGGAAATAAAAGGCAAATATTTTCTCTGCTTTACAAAGAGAAGAACTAGAACTTAGTGAGTGGATGGGATTATGGAGCAGATCACAGAGCAGGCCAGTGTCAGAGGGAGAATAAACTGTGGCCCAGTGACTCTACAGAGCTTTCCATTAATACTATGCCTCTCATTTTCTGTTACACCTTATAATATGTGAGTGAGTGTGTTTATGTGTTTTGGGGTAGTGGGTAGGAAAGCCAGTAGAGAGGAGGTAATCATTAAGCTATGACGTGATTTCAGAAAGGTTAATTCATTCACTGCATTAGGGGTTCCAGGGTATCACTAAAGATTAGATTCAAAAGGTTACATACATAGCTCTTCCATTTGCTCTCTACCTACTGAAGTTCATTAAACCATATTATAATCGTAAAGGCTTACCTTATAAAGATAGTGTTAATCTACAAATATAAATGTTGCCTCAAACTTTCAAAAAAATTATCGTGCTCTTTCTAAAGTCTACACAATGTGTAAATAAAAGTCTTTAGGGAATGGAATAACCCAGCAACAGAATTCATCATCCTATCAACTGCAAAGTTGTCTCAAATATTGATCTTTTCCTAAATAAAGGCCCATACATGAATATCTTCTCACCTGGGATATTAAATAACTCAGATCAAAGTTCTCAATATTTTTTTCTTTTCATTTTCTGGCCCAGTTGTTTTGGACTCCTATTGAATTAAATGAAATTTTTTTTTAACCTGTTTTCCTACTTTCTCTTTATGGTTATTTGTTATTTGGGCTTCACCATAGGTTTCAATAAATTCCTCAGATCAAAGACTAAGAATAAAAACAGTTTAAATATCAAATAATTTTGAGAATTTGGCTATTATTTGAAATATTTTATTTCAATACTCAAAAGGTATTTTTCTCTTACTTGTTTGATCATATGTTGACACATAGCTCAGAATTTCTGGCTTACAAAAAATTTGTTAATACCTCAAAGAAAAATAAGCCCATTTTATTAAAATAAAAGGTGAACAGAGTGATCACACCTTAACTAACCTGGGCACAAAGTAAGATGTTCTCCCCAGATTGCTTCAACATCTTATTGTCAGCTATAATCTTTCCAGTTTGAGGTTCAAACAAAAATTGACTGGCTAGAGCACAGCAAAAATGGAGCTTCTTTAAAAATGGGCTGTACTCTCAAATTTGTTGAGCCAGAAGATGCATGGTACTTTTCTGGATCGTGTGGACCATGCCAAAGAGGGAATCAGCCTGAAGCTGTTTAAATTCTTACCCCAAAGGATGTAGTTGAGGGGTACCAGACTGATAAGATTAGATTCTGATATCCTGACTGAACACTATTATCCCTGATTGTGCTCATGTGACTAGAAAATCATTTTACACACACCAGACACAGCAAAGCAGATTATGATACACTCTTGCTTAAAATCCTACTATTGCTTTCCCATTGCATGTTTAATGAAACCCAAACTCCCTAATGTGGTTAAAGAAACCCTACATGGTTAAACACCTACCTAGCCTGCTCAGTCACTCCCTTTCCTCCATGGCAGTCCATCTACTAGTTGCCCCACTTTTCCCCTAGCCAGGAAAGCTCTCTGTGCCTGAAACTCTTTCTCTCTTTTTCATGATGGCTTCTACACGTCATTTAGATATCAGTTTAAATGTGACCTCTATAAATACATCTTGCCTGACAAGCCACTCTAAAGCAGTGACCAAGATGCTCTCTCTAAGGAAACATTAGGCAAATTCCTCTTTTCAACTAGATTTCATCCTTGGATGTCCCTAACCTTCCTAAGCCAGTCTAAACAAAGAATCCTAAGTAATTTCACACTTTTGATACCTGATCAAGGTCTTCACCTTCCACTCTTAATGTTTAAGCCCTTGGCCTGCCTTTAGCAAGAATCTTATTAGTCCAGTTCAGCAAGAATCTCCCTATCCTTGATGGCTCATCTTAAAAATCTTCCATCCACTGACCCCCTCACTCTGCTCCTTGACTATAAATCCCCAGCTGTCATTGCTGTGTTTGGAATGAAGTTCTGTTCTTTCCCTGATTACAATAGTACAAAATAAAATCTGTATCATCTTTAACTGGTGTCTGGCTCTGTTTGTTTTTGATAATAACCACCTAGTTCCCTGGTATCAAATTACCCTATTTTAATTATCTGCATATAATTAATCTTATGACATTATTATGGTGCTTTATTTGTTTATACACTAGGATGCAAGGCTTTGGGAAAAGAGGGATATTGTCTCTCTTGATCACTCTTTCAAGTGATCAAGATGTGCATATAGCCTAGAACAAAGCTTGGCAACGGCTATGCACTCAAGAAATTTTGTTGAGCAAGACCATTTTCATGGTAGATCTAAAGGGCTATGAAAATGCACACAAAGGAATCCTGAAAATTAGCATATATATAAGATTTATTATAAAAAGGGAAAAATGAATAAATCAAATATTAAAAGTTGATCCCTCAGGTTTCTTCTTTATACAATGCTGTATTTTCCAAATTTTCCACTATTACTTTTAAAATCAGAAAAATATAAAAAATAACAGAAAAAAAGTGGTTTAATGAATCACCATTTTTAGTTGGTTTCAAACGTGTTTCTTAGGGAAAAACCTTTTACTTGCTGCAAGTTTTCAAGATTATTGATTCTGTGCCAAGAAAAAGACATATACAAATCTAAAAATGAAACAAGCACATTTTCCCAGGGGAAAAATTGTCAAAAATAGTTATTTCCTTCCTTACAGTTTAAAACCTAGCAGATCTTAAAACCAAGCCAATAATAAAACAGAGAAAAGGGTGAAGAGGATAAGAGTCTGATATTACTTAGATATCACATTACCTATGTCAGGGAAATCAAGCCCAAATGCTGTTTTCCTTGTGTAATCTGATTCACTCATTAGTGTGTGCTAGTGATTCATGTGGTGCAACGATCTTGACAGGAACTGCAGTACTCTGCTCACAACCCTGTGGATCTCTACTCTCCATTGCACTTGCAGATGTCCACTTATGGCACCTGTCTTTAAAACACTTCACCTTTGTTGGCTGTTGTTTACTACTTTATGACAGTCACTGTTGTTATTGATGTTGTTTTAAAATCGTTCTTTACATGAATAAACACAACACTGTCAGATTATACGGCATGGAGATTCATCAATTAAGGTAAGATAAAATGAAAAAGAACTCATCCCTATTTCTCTCATTAGATAAAAAGCTTTGATGGAATCTACTTACTGGTCTTAGAGCCCTTTTGCAGGCTGTTTGTTCTCTCTGCCTACTATGTTGTTGTTGTTTTTTTTACCTTCTCAATGAAATGGTCTTGACCAACTATTTAAAATTGGAAAATCTCAACATTCTGTATTTCCCTGCTCTGCTTCCTATTTTTCCTCAACAGTTATCACAATCTAATATCAAATACTTTGTTTACTGTCTCCCCGAAAAATGCAGGCTCCATGAGGCAGGAATATTGGTCTGTTTTGCTCCTACTACACAACTTTTTGAGTGAGTGAATGACACAGGTGAATTTGCCAGTGTTATAACTTTTGAGATTATGTCTCATAAATTTAATCCATCTATGATTTATACCCTGAGGAAAAGGAACATTTGAAATCTCTTTTGTGGTTAGAAATGGGTCCTAGATTCAAGGACCTAAAGTTGCCACAGTTCCTTTTGTACTCCTGAAATCTTAGAAGAAAATCTCCAGTGAAGTAACCAAGAAGTTATGACATTTGGCTGCTATGGATCCCTGAAAAAAGATGTATACTGTGTCAGAATGTGTTGATGATTCTGTCTAGGTCACCAAAGTTTAGAACGTTCCCCAGTGTACTTTCTCTTTTTATAAGTTTAGTCTGTATGTAGTATCAAAAAGAAAAGAGTTCTTATTTTAGTTTGGCAGCTTTTTGAATGTTTGACTTTGGTCTCCTAGAGGAAATGGAGGAAACTAGTTTCATTATCCACAAAAATTTAGTCTCATAGGAGGACCTGATACAAACAAAACCAAGCCGAAACAAACAAATAACAACTTTCTGCACAGGAATTCCAAGTTCATTACACAAAGATTTGATTTTCTCTTAAACCTGAGCAGGAAAAGTACTCTTTGAGCTGTAGTGGTTCATTGGGTAATCTCTTTAGCCAATCTTACAGGCAAATGATGTCCTCCCAGAATTCCTATGTTGATATACTAACCCTGGTACTTCAGAATGTGACTGTATTATTTGCATATAGAATGTCTAAAGAGATAATTAAGTGAAACTGAGGTTATCAGTGTGGGCTTTAATCCAATATGACTGGTGTCCTTACAAGAAGAAATGTGGATGCAAACATCATACAGGAGGAAGACCATGTGAAGACACATGGAGAAGACAGCTACCTACTTGCTTAGGAAGGAGATCTTAGAAGAAACCAAACCTGACAGCACCTTCATCTTGGATTTCTGGCTTTCAGAGCTATGAGAAAATAAATTTCTGTTGCTTAAGCCACCCAGTTTGTGGTACTCTGTTATTGGCAGTCTTAGCAAACTAACATAGCCAATCAAGAAATGCCATAAATTTTTGTCAGAGTGAAATGCTTGTAAAGAGGTAGATTTATACTTCAGAGCTGTTTTGTTCTCTCCTCAAAACAGAAGATTCCTTTTAGTCAGCTGCCAGAATGCTTCAGATTTACTCCACAGTATCCATTTGCTTAAGACCCTAAGACACACCCACTAAATGCAGGATACTAAAAACGTCAAAGCAGGAATATAAATTGAATGCTCCTACACATAAAAATAAAACATCTATAAAGTTTTCAGTGAAAGATTTTGCAAATTCTACATCACTGTTACCCCTTTTCTTACTACTTCTAGATCAGAAATATTTAGGTTAACAATAAAATTGAGGAAGCTGGAACAGTAACATTTTTCCAAAATAATCAAACCTATTATCACAGAATCTAGTTTACACATAATTTTGGATTTACTTTTTCTTTCCTGTGTGTTTCTTCTTTGTTTCTTATATTCATCACTTTTAAAATTTTTGAAAACATTTGTGCTATTTTATAATTCATGAGGGATGAATAACGTAAAGTCATCTTACTATTTCTTGAATCAAATCAATGACTATAACATAAACTTTTTTATTTTCGGAGACAAGGTCTCATTCTGTCACCCCATGTCTGAAGTGCATGACTCACTGCATACTTAACCTCCTGGGGTCAAGCGATCCTTCCACCTTAGCCTCTCTAGTAGCAGGGACTGCACATGCACACTACCACGTGCTGCTAATTTTTTTAATAGTTTGTAGAAATGTGGTCATGCCATGTTGCCCAGGCTGGTCTTAAACTCCTGGGTTCAAGTGATCTTCCTGCCTCAGCCCTACAAAGTGCTGGGATTATAGGCATGAGCCACTGCACCTGGCCTAAAGCAAACTTTTTACAGGACATGTGGAACGTAATTTAGCTGACTAAAGGTAATGACATAAATCCTGTCTTTCCATACTTCAGAAGCAGTAGCTGAGTAATTGTTAATGACACATAAAAGTGCTATTCAAATAAGACCTTATATTATTTTTTAAAGTGTTAGTTTATACATCATCACTACCTTTTGAAAAATATATATATATATAACTTTTCAAAAACTTGTCATACTTGCTTTATTTTTACCTTCACAACTATTTTCCCAAGTAGGTCAAGGATTATCATTTTCATTTTACACAACTCTACAGAAAGGACATTGAACTGATTAACATAGCAGACTCCAAAATATGTTGTTAAAATAAAGCTAATATCATCAGGCATTACCTAAATTTATTTATTTATTCTTTAAATTACACTCAGGTTTTCTACTGGTTGGTATACAATCAACTTTCAGCACAACAAGAAACATACACTATTTAGTATTTTTATTGGTTTCCACAAACCCAGTTTAATTTTTCCCATTTCTACTTCAAAGATTATATCAAAAAACAAACAACAAACACAGAAAAACTTCGACGAATCAAAGGCAACCAAGATTGAAAGTTAGGAACCTATTTTATAAAAGTTATAAATATTATAGATTATCAAATTAACATTTTTATTGTGGTATATAAAATAAAATTTTTAATTAACATTAAAAAAACATTAAAAATATGTTCTCACCAATATTGGGATGCTTCAAAAGACGGCAGATTCTAGCTTCTCTTTCCAGTTTCTGATGATCTGTTTTTTTAAAAAAAAACAGAATAAGGCAAAAAATAAAACACAATAAACAGCATGACAAAAATCACACAAGGCCTTTGCATTTACTCATCCTTTGATTTCGTTTTGAAATAAGAATAATTCAAATTTAGAATTAAGTGAATAGCACATAGTTCAATATTAAATTTTATTTTTCATTGACGATGTTTGACAGAGTGTAGTATAAAATAGTGCTAAATTTAGACTTGGGGAAAATAGCAGAAATGGCACAAAACAATACTGTTCTTTCTCATCTTTAAGTATGTATTGTTTTTTTCTTTCTTTTTTTCACTTTTTAAAAATTTTTTTGAGATGGAGTCTCTCTCTGTCGTCAGGCTGGAGTGCCAATGGCGCAATCTTGGCTCACTGCAACCTCTGCCTCCTGGGTTCAAGCGATTCTTCCACCTCAGCCTCCCAAGTAGCTGGGACCACAGGCACGTGTCACCACGCTCGGCTAATTTTTGCATTTTTAGTAGAGATGGGGTTTCATCATGTTGGCCAGGATGGTCTCAATCTCCTGACCTCGTGATCCGCCCACCTCAACCTCCCAAAGTGCTGGGATTACAGGTGTGAGCCACCGCGCCCCTCCAAGTATGGATTGTTATAACAGCTTTAACCCAATATAGGCATACCAATTTAGAGCAGAGGATGCATATATGGAAATTGGATTGCTAATAAAATGCTAAATCAGGTTACATAGTTCATCCCTAATGGAGAAGTGTTCTCAGTGTAGTCATATGTTCTCTCAACCACTCTTCTTACAACTGTTGGTTCAACTTCCAAGGTATATGATGCTCTTCCTAATATCAAAGATTTCCCCAAATCCCTAATTCCTTGCTTATCTTCTATGTTTCTCTAACCATTTCTTTGAAGAAACGTGTCTTAACATGTGTTTTAAGAATTATGTTAATTCTTACACAAGAAGAAACTTGTAAGAATTATTTTAATATTCTTTGATTTTTTGCTAGAGGTACATATACATATAAATATAACCAAAATCATTCACCAACACACAAAATAAATGGTAGAGAGAGACAAAAACATGGTAGAAACACATGTTGCTGATAAGGGTAGCAGTGTATAGTGGTCATTAGTTGAAAACTTATACACAGAATATCTGATTTAAATCTTACAACAACCCTCTAAGATTGGCAATATTATTACCTCTACTTTAAAATACAAATTCCAATAGTTTAACACCACTGCCTTGATTAATGCAAAGCCTCCAGCAATTTCATCCTATTTTTTTTGCATTATGATGCAACACGTAAAAATGTCAACACTTTTTAAAATAAAAGACAAATAATGTTTTAGTTTTAATTTGGAAATAGTTTTGACCTGAAGATCCCCTGATTGTTTCAGGCACTCCCAGGATCTGCAGATACACTCTTTGAGGACCACTGGTGTATTCTATAATTAATTGTTGTATATAATGTAGATTTTTTGGGTCATTTAAAAAAATATTTTAAACACATACAGTGCTATTAATAGCTCAAAGTGTCAAAAAACAGTGTCTTGATAAATCAGCACAGCATTAGATAGGCTCTAATAGTATATCTCCCTTATATCTGAATTCCCAAATACAAAGACAGATACTCTCTGCACCTACCATTATCTAAAACTATACCTACTTCTAATAAATATAATTTCTTCAAACTCCCTTTTTAACAAGTCCTTATTCTTAAGACAAACTACTTCTAACTTATTTAGAAGTATACAGCAAATACAAAAGTTAAGGTAGATTCTGAAAATGCCTCTAACAGCAATATCATGAATAAGTACTGCAAAGTGTTACATGTAAAGTATATGAAAGAGGCTGGGCACAGTGGCTCACGCCTGTAATCCCAGCACTTTGGAAGACCAAGGCAGGTGGATTGCTTCAGCCAGGAGTTTAAGACAAGCCTTGCCCACATGGCGAAACCTCATCTCTACTAAAAAAATATGAAAATTAGCCAGGTGTGGTGGTAGGCACCTGTAATTCTAGCTACTCAGGAGGCTGAGGCAGAAGAATCACTTGAACCCAGGAGACAGAGGTTGCAGTCAGCCAAGAACGCAACACTGCACTCCAACCTGGGCAACAGAGGGAGACTCCGTCTCAAAATAATAATAATAAAATATATGAAAGACATATGCTTACAGAGATTAGAATTTTATTATGGAGACAGGGATATGCAAACACATGTGCTAAACTATGTGATTATATATATATATAGTAATTTACATATATATAAATCATCTGAAAATTATATTAAAATAAAGAATAAAAAGGAAGTAAAAAATCTTTACAGACAGTAAGTTCTACAGAGCTTTGTTATAGAGATAAACATAAGTATAGAACTTTATATAGCCTATTGTATGGGGTCATCTGTTGTTTCCCTGTAAAATTCATATGAAACCATCCTAATCCTCAGATCCCAGAGGATGTGACTGTATTTGGAGATGGAATGTTTAAAGAGGTGACTGAGCTAAAATGAGGTCATTATTGTGGGCTCTAATCTGACTGGTGTCCATATATGAAAAGGGGACTCGTGCACTGACACGTGCAGAAGGAATATCATGTGAAGACACAGGGAGAAGACAGGCATCTACAAGGCAAGGAGAAAAGCCTCAAAGAAATCAATGTTTCTGACACCATTGTCTTAGACTTCTGAGCCTCCAGAATTGTGAGAAAATAAGTTTGTCACAGTTGGTTGTTTAAGCCACCTAGTCTGTGGTACTTTGTTGTGGTAGCTTTATCAAACGAATACACCGAATGTATCAGTTTTCTATTGCTATGTGTCCAACACCGCAAACGTAGATGCTTAAAACAACACACATGTATAAACTCACAGTTTCTGTGGGTCAGGAACCTGGGAATAGCTTAACTGGGCCCTTTGCTTTAGGGTCTCTCACAAGGCTGCAATCAAGGTGTCAGCCACAGCTGGGGTCTCATCTAAAGTCTTGGCTCAGGAAGGATCTGCTTCCAAGCTCACATAATTGTTGGCAGTACTCAGTTCTTACAGGACTTGTTGAGGTGAGGGTCTCAGTTCCTACCTGGCTGTTGGCTGGAGGATGCTCTCAGTTCCTTGCATGTGCCAATATGGCAACATGTTTCATCAAAGCCACCGAAGGAAAGAGTATGGTAAGCAAAAGGGAATGTCATTATCTTATCTAACCTAATCACAGAAGTTATATCTCATCATGGTTTCCATATTCAATTGGTTAGAAAAAAAAGCTAGGCTGGCTCAATTTTAATGTACAGGGGCATGAACACCAGGAGGCAGGATTATTAGGACATCTTAGAATTTCTCTGCCACAGTAGACTTTTTTATTTTGAGATAGAGTTTCACTCTTGTCACCCAGGATGGAGTACAATGGCACAATCTCGGCTCACTGCAACCTCCGCCTCCCGGGTTCAAGCAATTCTCCTGCCTCACCCTTCCTAGTAGCTTGGATTACAGGTGCCTGCCACCATGCCCAGCTAACTTTTGTATTTTTGGTAGAGACAGGATTTCACCACGTTGGCCAGGCTGGTCTCAAACTCCTGACCTCAGGTGATCCACCTGCTTTGACCTCCCAAAGTGTTGGGATTATGGGAGTGGGCCACTGTGCCTGGCCCACAGTAGACTTGATAACAATACTACTGATGGGCTTTTTCTGACAAGCAGCTTCACTTACCTTTTCTTCCATATAATCACATAACTTAGTGATCTTCTATGAATCATAGGCATCCTGCATTCTACTGCTGGGACGTGTTTTGACATCCCAAACATGATAATATAACTAAATTCTAGTTTCCATTAAAATTAGCAATTAACAATAATGAAAATGCATATCACCTGGTATGTTTCACATTCAACATCAAGTCCACAACTTTACTTTTAGAGAGAGTAGGTAGGTAAGGAGTGATTAAATACCTATTACAGTATTGCCAAAAAGCACATATCTGTATTTATCCTGCTAAAGAGATGGATTACTTTTAAAGTCTCCTTTACTTTTAATTCCATCAGAAGCAAAAATTATACATCCTGCCTTATCATTCCCAGCTCTGACAACTATAATGGTAAGAGACACAGACAGATTATAAAAGGCAAGACAGCCATAATAGTGTTTGGCATCATTTGAAGATTTTTTTTTATTATCCACAGGCCCCGAAGCTAGTGTGGAACCAGCCTAATTTATCATTTAATATTTATTAAAGTACTTGAACTATAATAGTTTGGCTTTATTATTCCTTTGAAGCTCAAGTCCATACTCTTATTGAATCAAAATATAACTCTTCAGGCTGTAATCTTGTCAGGTCTGATAAGGTACATACTGTTAGTAATATATGGTTGAAGACCGGCCATATAAACAACGCCTTAAGGAAAATGCATCATCATTCGGTTTTGACATGAAGTCAGTAGGGGAATAATATTATCAACAGGGAGACTTCTGGATTTTAAAACGTTTCTCGAGAATTTTGGTGAAGTGTTGTTATAATATTTCTTCCTAGCTGAGATACTATTTTAACTTACAAAATATTTTATTTCAAATGAGGTGGAAAATGTGAATTCAGACCAAATGAAGTAAATCCTTGACTCTGTTCCAAATCGATTTTTAATCTTTATGCAAAAGAATAATTCTGATCACAAATGGAAATTAAAGTGCTAGCCTTGATTCACTTTCACATAGCAATAGAAATATCACTAAAGCTACATAAAGTAACAATATATCTACTCTTGCAATATCAAGGAATAAGTTCTTATCAATAAGCAAATTTCAAAAGTACTTATTTATTCCTCCAAATATCCAAGTTTAAACTATTAACCTTGTTGGGGGATTGGATGGAGATCTAACAGTCATTGCTTTCTTACATGAATGACATATATAAAAGAATTTAATCTTTCTTGACACCACTGAGTCCTCATTATTAACATTAATTATTACTCTGCTGTAATCCAGTGAAATCCTCAGAGGCTACAGAGGTGTGAAAACCCACAGCTACCTGTACCACCTACCAAATGCCAAAGGAGAGATTTGGGCAAAAGGAGGAGTTGCCTTCTGTCATAATTGTCCAGTTACCATCCCTTTGTACAAACACACACACACACACACGCGCGCGCGCACGCAGGCAAACACACACAGAAATATAAACATAAAACCTAAGGAAGGCTTGAGTTTGCCATGACCAAGAAGGTTTAGCTCTTCTAGTCTCCCCTCCGCACAAAGACAATCCCACTCCCAAAATAATCTTTTATCAAAATTACATAGGAGTTGCTCCTGGGCGCATGAAAAATTGAATGTTTAAAATCCAGCTCTATCTCTAATTTTTACCCTGCTGGCCTTTCAGCTTGTCAGCTTAAGCTGCTGAGCTGCTGTGTTCCCTATTCTTATCTCCTTAGTCCTTACCTTTCCTGGCCTTATGCTCCAGTTTGAGATCAATGCCTTAGATCTATTTTTGAGGGCAGGTTAATCCTGCCTCTCTGGCTTCCTTACTACAACCAGCCCAACTCAATTTTTAAAATTTTCACATTTGTTTCATTTCCAAAAAACTACAGTCCTGAGTAAGAGATATTCTACTTGCCCCTCTGGAAGAAACCTGGCTGGCTACTCATTCTCAGAAGGGGGAAGATAAAACTAAATTTACCTAAACTATTTGAAGTTATATACTGTTGCATCTTGCTTATTACATTTATAAAATCTCTTCATGAGTTTTTGCTGTCAGCTCTTAGTGCTGTGAATATCTCCAGTACATAAAACTGTTTCAGGTGCACATAATAGGCATTAAATGTTTGTTGAGTGAATAAATAAATAAAGGATGGATGCCCCTTCTTTTTTTCACAATTGCTGTGAATGAAGAACCAGGAAAAACAAAAGCATTAAAAATATAACCATAAATAACCTGGAAGTGAGAACCAGGAGATCCTCTCTTAAAGAAAGATGCACTTTTTAGTGCATGGATTCTGGAGCACTATAATGTAGCTACTCAGAGGCCTTATTCCTGGAGGTTTTGGAATTATGTTCTGAATGTATTTCTCTTGTTAGAGAAATTGTGTCTCACTAAATGAGGCATTCCTCTGGAAAGAATATAGATTCTGTCCATTTAAGTAGGTCACATTTAAAAACAGACTGCAAGGTAGAAGGAGCTAAGAAAAGAGCCATTTCACTACAAAACCTGAACAGGATCTATGTGAATTTAAAGCTGTCATATTCATTTAACAAAAAGTTTTAAAAATTCATAATTAAATATTACATAACTATACCATGTCATCATGTCATAAATTTGAATTTTTAACTATTTGACCTAGAATCTTTTTGACATTGGAGATCAGTCACTCCCTATTACTTCTGCTGCCCCACTATGCCCTGGAAGAATCAGTAAGATCCTACAACTATATAGGATGATGTACTTTTCATGGCAAAGTAGAATAAGCATAGATGCCGAAAGTTCCTACATCTTAATTTAGAACGAAAGTTTCTATATATTAATTTAGAAGTGAAAACTTTTTAAAGTCTATTCTGTGCAGGAAGCTCATACAAACATAGATGATGAATTATGATGTGAGTCCAACCTTGATTCTATGTGAATTGGAAACCATAGCTTCGTTGTGAAGAAGCTCCACCGATCATTTGAAAAAAAAAAATTATGTGAAAAAAGAATCAGTCCTCTATTTCATTTTACGTTCTTTCTGCAGTTTCATCTATGGAGGAAAGCGAATTTTCAACTGACTCCAGAGGAATAAAAACCCATAATGAAGGTCCCTAATTTTGTAGAACACTAGACACATTGTAAGATACAAGCCAGAGAAATGGAAAGACCTCTGGCTTCAGAGTGGAGCAGACAAGAATTGCTATCCTGAGTCTACCACTAACTACTAGCTAGGTGTCCAAGTTACCTGACCTTTTGAAAGCTCTTTCCATAACACAGGCATAGAATATCTAGCACAAGCACTGGATCTGGAACAAAAGAGGTCCTCAAAAAATTATAGTATCATCATTATTATTGCTAAAAATGTATCCAACTCTAAAAGAACTAAATTCCTAAAAGCTACATTAAACATTATATTAATTCCATCAAAAATTATTTATTTTACATGTATCCTAACACATTATAAAAATAACTGTTTTTCATAAAATCATATGATTATGCCATCCAGGCCACTGATAACAGAAATAGTGGAAGAACCACTGGTATTTATGGTCAGAAAGAGACAAATTCAATACAGTAAAACACAAACTAAAACTCATAATTATTCAGTTTGATGGTATATGCTAAATATCTCAAAAACAAATAATATAGAAAAAACTCTTACTTGAGTGTAAAATTTGTAAATAAAATTGTAGTTTTATATATAAACTTACTATATTCTTTTATTTGTTCATGTTGCATATCTGAAACATATCTCTTCTGATTAACAGTTTATCATAAAATTGTTTAAGAGGGAGCTACTGTATATTTATTCTCTTTCCCAGGACTGTAAAGGAATAAATAATAAAATTTGATGGCACCATTCTTATGTTATCCTACAGAAGAAGGTATTTTCTCTCTTCCACTAGAATAATGGCATCCATTCAGAGATACAACATTGTACCTGTGATAAAAATATAATGCTTTATACAAAATTATGAAAATTTAAAGCAAAATCTACATTTTATAGGGCTCTTGTTCAGTTGCAATTTAGGTGAGGATACAACTTATTGTAGACCTTTTACAATTATAAACTATAGTGAATCCTAATTTATACAAAATATTTTTATATAAATGTTTATTTAATGTCTGATTATATAGAATATCTACATAGCTATTAAGAAGGAGATGGGCATACTCTGCTAAGACCTAATAAAAGTTTTAAGAGAGCCTCTTAGTAAGCCTTATACTACTTCTAGGTGATAGGCTAAGGGGAATTTGAATTGAGCTTTTATCCCTTGGGAGGGGTGGAATGGGAGCATAATTGTGTAGAACAGGGTATGATGCAGGAGGCATAGTGTTGAATGGAGACTATGGCTGAACTGTAGATTTCCTTTGGAAGATCAAGGAAGGAGCTGGGCAGGAAGCCCTGATTATACCACTTGTAGCTCTACCTGACATTAGCTATCTCCTCTCAGTTCTCATAGCTTCTGTGATAGTGTTGCTGTCTTCCTCTCACGAGAGTGCCTCTGTCTGCCTGTGTGTCTGTCGTTTGGCTAACATAGCTACATCACTCATTACATGTTCCAATATATGGAACTTTTCTTATGAACATCACCAGAGGATTCAGGCAGGAGGAGTAAACCAGGGAGCATAAGAAGAGGAGAGTGGTATGCAGAATAGCCAGACAGCCAGGACATGTCCCTTCAGGAGAAAGAGGATCCAAGCAGTACTCAGTACATCAGAGTCAAAGCTTGTCCAAAGGAGGAAATGAAAACCTTCCAGATAGCAGAAGGACACAAGGTATCAGACAGAGTTCACACAGAACAGATGATCATTTAAATAGTACCATTTAAAACTATTATGTCTGTCAGTAGTACCACTTAAAACTATTATGTATCAACTGATTGTTAATATTGTAAAAAACAAGCCCTTATATAAACCACTAGTTATAAGGATATTAGTTGGTGCATACTAAGAATTAAAGGTTTAAATTTATCTATATCTTTAATTATATATCAGTAATTTAATTCATATAAAATTATTCAAATTATACTATTATAGAGGACTAATGAGATAAATTTTGTATAATATATTAACTCTACCGTTGGTATACAATCAAGTAGTACTCTTCTTTATTTGTAATTTTGCTTGTGAGAAATTTGCTGCACAATTCCATTTTCACTTTTAGGCATAATAGAGCTAAATCACTTGAGACACTTTGTATTAAAATCCTTCAAGCTTTGGCTATCTAGAGATTAGAAGGACCCAGAATTGAAACAAGGAATACTAAAGATAAACACAATCCACCCTCAACCATCTTTTTCTAGTGGCTCCACTGATTTTTACAGGCAATTGCATAGTAACATAAGAGAACATTTACCTGAGGGATTTTGCTTTTCTTTTTTTGTTTTCTAATTGTGGTATATTTTGCTATTCTTAAGTATTGCTTCCTAAGAATTAAGTACACAAATTTATTTAAAACTGAAAAGTATAAAATATTTATATGGTTTTCCACAGGAAAAAAAATCCTTAGGTAGTTTAATACTAACACATTAAAAATATAGATAAAAAAAACTTTGGATAACAGTTTAGAAGAATAAAGGGCATGAAGCATAAAAGAACATAGTTTTTTTATGGCTCCTTTAAACCATCTGGAATATGCAGTTATTCGTTTTTCTGTGACTGAGTTCTCCTGAAGAGATAACTGTGAAGCTAAAACAGCTTAGGCTTCCAGGACCTTCATATGCACAGACTCCTGAAAGGACCTTAGCAATGTTTACAGGATCATATGTTTTCATAAAAGTTGCAAAACATGATATCTTAACAGTAATCAGTTATGTCATTGTCATTATTTCTTTCCACTCTCCTTTTTCCTTCATCACACTTTCCTTTGTGTTGGTGACACTGGAACGAGCATGAACATTTTGAGATTTAACAAAAGGGAAGTTGAGCTGCACTGAACATACATTTAGTTTAGGTTTAATAAAACATATTTATCTGGTTTGCAGTCACTTCTATGTTGAGGTATTCTATTGCTAGCCATTTCAATGTAGGGATGTTTTGGGAATATACCCACCTCCCAGTCTGTGATGAGATAACGATGTGACACCCCAGAGCTGGTATCATCTTATAAACTAGAATTACAGATCACCCTGTAAGTGTGTGCACAGAGGAGGAGGAAAAATGTTTTTACTGTTTTTCAGGAATTTGTTATACTTTGTGGTATTTGTCAGCTTTTTAAAATTTATAATTTCTTATGACTATTTCAACCTAAATATATATTCTCTTTTGAGTTTAATATTTTATCTATAATCTTTTCTTTTCCTTAGGAAGAACCTCCCAGATTGCATACACGTGAGGTGCTGCTAAGCCTGAATGCACGTTCCTTGTTATGCTTATGAAAAAACGTAGGAGAATGTATTGTTTAAATTCTAAACATAAAAAAAGACTTGCATATTAAAATATCTCAGATAATTAACTTTCTTCTTTAAGTGAACGGAAATTCATTTATATTGCTAAAGCTAGTTATTAAAATCCCATACATATCTTATCTTGTATTAGCCATGAGTGACCCAACATAGTAAAATAATCACTAAGTTGAAAGTCAAGGTAAAGAAATTAGCTTCCAGTACAGACTCCACAAGGAATGGCAAAAAAGCAAACCTTATACATGCACAAAGCTATATTTATTCCTTTCTATCCTATGAAGATACTATAAATTTTAGATAATTTATCTTTATTTTTAAGGGAAAAAGTTCTTATATCAGACATACTACTTAACATGTTTGTAATTAATATTTTATTAAGCAAACACAAGGGAACTGATAGCTGTTTTGGAAGATGAAGTAACATGTTATTGTCTAAGTACTTGCAAACTAATAATTAAACTAGTAATTATAAGAATATCCTTTGAATGGAAGAAAATAAATGAAGTCATCATTTATTGAACTACACTCCCCAATTTAAAAAATTTAAGATACTTAAAGTCTTCTCTCTACATATTTTAATTCCATATTCCTTGTTTACCACATTTTGTGAATGTTTTTATTTCCTATACGTGCACCCACACAAACACACACATAAATGAGGTTTAATGCAGTCACCAAAATGAAAAAATACTACTGAGTCAAGCTATTAAAATGAAACTGTCTATCCTATGTACCTCAAAAATATGTACAACTATGACATCAATTAAAAAATACAAAAAGATGAAATTTTCTCAGTTTTAGCTGAAACTTTGAAGGAGAAAAGCAAAATAATTCTCAGATACAGGTGCCAAATCAGAACTTGCCGAGGGTTCATTTGAAGCCATTCTGTCATCATGAGCCCACTGCTCACTTTCAGCTCTACAAGAGAAGGTAATGAGACCCCCAGAGAGGACTACTCTGGATAGAGTGGTCAGAACATTCTAAACCACCTCCTACCTCACACCACAAAAGAGCTTACTCAAGGGTACCAAACTGGAAGGGAAGGAGTATCTCTGAAAGAAGTATTTTAAAAAGTACATCTCCCAGAGTTAGAGAAAAATAACTACAACCTATTTTTAAATCTGACTTTGAAAGCATGAAATCGTAGCTGGCTAGCTGTCTTGGAATTGCAAAGCCTGGAGGACTCTGTTGTGATCAGGCTATGCTTCCACCAATGGCCAGAAAAAGATGCACCTTTCCCCTGCACAGGATACAGCCCCACAGGAGGAATGATCTCACAAGGGACAATGCCAAGGACCACCTGGCAAGACAATGTAATCCCCAAAGAGGGGTATAATACCAGAAACCCAAGAGCTGCAAAGACAGCTAAAAACATTCAGCCAGGGGCAGCATGACTATCATCAGGGGAACTCTCCCCAGAGGTTCCTAAAAGGAATTATCCAAAGAGGAAGTCAGCAATCATGCATCTAATAGAGGGTAACAGTGCAGGCTGGAACTGCACCAGTGATTCAGACTTGCCCAGCTCCTTACAGCTCTTCTCTAAAGGGCCCTAAGGGCAGCCAATGAATAGAAGAGGAAGTCAGATGACAAAGAGTATCAGTGCCAAATACTTCCTGGACCAAAGAGGCTGTCAAGCCTGAAACAGGCCAACCTGAGGAAAGATGTCTTAAATGATTATTTTTAGAATCCTGAAATGAGACTGTTCTTATGCCTAAAAGACATTGCAAAGCTCTGAGATCTAAGACTTCATAAATGGCTGAAATGAATATATTCAGTGGGTTTGAGGAAGCTGAAGAGGAATAAAGTAATTCCCACTTGCATCCCACTAAAGCTAGATGGTTAGGATTCTGATTACAGTATTTTAATAAAATAGTTATAAATTATAAATATTTAACAAATATATAACCATCTAGTGTTTGAATTTACTTAATATCATTGCCTTTATAACACATCCCTCTGCTTTCACAGTTCCATGTCCAATTCTCTTCGGAAGCAGAGCTAGGAAAAACAGTCTAGGTAGTTTATACTAGAGGGGTTGTTAAATATGCTTGCATACTTTATAATCACCTAAAATTTGTCTAGATAACCTACATTTCAGGAATGTGTCATCTTATTGATTCTGATATTGAAATTACCATACATCTGAAATGCAGAATAAAATTCCCCAGACCAAACAGAGTGATATTCTTAATTCATCATCATTCTAAATGTCATCTTTCATCATTCATTGGGAAGGAACATTTACCTTTTACCTAGAGTGCTCTGTCTCAAGTAAGCACTGCATCATTTAGAACATTCATTTGGCATTGCCATGGCATTACAAGTGGGTCAGGTCTAAAGCTAGAGCTTATTGCAACCCTGCCTGGCTTGAGGCCCACAGTTTACAAGGAAGCATATTAAATGCCACTTAAATTGGCTGTGGTTCCTTCTAAATTCTGAAAGAGGAAGATTCCTCTATGTGACAAACTTTAAAACTGGCAGACAAAAACCTGTCCAGGCTAGACAGTTAATTTCCTCTCCCATGTGAAATTAACAGACCTACTGCCCACCTGCTAAATGTCTGTCTGCAGAGTGATAGTGAAAACAATTTCTGACTTGTGTTAATCCACAGATATTTTCAGAGCTTAAAGAAGGCTTCCTAACAGATGGAAAGGGGACAAGGGAAGCCCCAGGTACTTGGTGGATTTTTTGTATCACAGTTAACAGAAATCAATGGCTACCTCCCCAGAGAGAATAAACAACAGAGGCACTAAGGAGGAACTTCTACTATTTGCGCCTGAAAACTTGAGACTCTAGGAATTCTGCCAAGTGACCTGGAAATAAGGGACTGTGATCAAAAGCCTCCGAAGAGAGCATCAGGTATTAGCTTCTTGCAGTAGAATCAAACATACTGCTAATATCCAAGCATTCATATTCCATCTTTGACAACTCACCTGTCTTCTACAGAATCAATCTTTTTCTTTTCATATAGCCTAATTCCGACTTTTTCCCTACCCTCCTCTCACCTTAATATTGTTTTTAAAAATCTTATTGTAAAAAATGATAGATTCTCACTGAAAAACAGATATAGTTCAGCTTAAATAAATTAATTTGATGTAAAACTACTCTACTACCTAGATATACAACTATTTACATTTTGATGAGTGTCTTGCCAGTCTTTTCCTATGCATATATATAGCATATTGCTCTTGTCTTTAAAATCATAACTTACATACTTTCATAAGCTGATTAAATCCCTTAGGCAATTATTGGTACAGCGAGATTGCTTGCTGGCCAGATAAACCAATGAAGAACAATAAAAGTTTACAAACTTGAATGGAGGTGTAGACAGAGGAAGATCCTTTCTAGACAAGATGTATCCCCATCATATCAGAGAATGCCCTTCAGTGCAATTTCTGTCAAAAAGATCTAACTCATTGGCTTCTCAAAAAGGTGGCATAAATAGTAAAGTTCCCATGGAATCAGAGGAAAAGTAATCATGCTGATTAAAAAGTTCACCTCTGAAAGAAAATAAATATGCGACTACTATGTAATTAAAGTAGATGCAAAGGTAATTGTACTCAGAGAGGTAAAATTCCATGTAAAGTTTATAAAATTTATACACTTGCATAACATTAAAAACAATAACATCTTCCATCTAAAAGAGCTGCACTATTTCCTTCATTCATAATTTATCACTATGCTTTATTCATCAACAGCTATCACTTGTCTTTGGGTAAGCCAAGATATGTACAGCTTCTACTCAAGTGATTATGACACAGTTCCTATCATCTTGGAATATGCAAGCCAGATGAAAAGACTCTTTTAGTTCAGATTTTGATATATCTGCATAATGGCCAAAATATAATGAACAATTGGGAAAATATAACATTGAAAATCTAGAAACTTTATCTCTATCATACAAACCATTCAAATCTTATGAAATGTTTATTAGGCACACTAAGTGGTTCTCTCTCCCCACCACCATTCAACCTTCTTTATGTATTAAAGACTTGGCATCTATCCAGTCTTCTACTTCACTGAAAGTCTGCCAACATTCTGGGCTATTTCAACAGACACAAGAATATCTGGTCCCACACTCAGCCTCTAAGTTCCTTGGCCTCCCTGTCTCCACTAGTCTTCATTTCCACTTGATTTCAGTCATCACTCTTGCAGTCATTCCTTGAAACTTGATCATCCTCCTCCAGAATCAGGGATTTAAAAATTGCAGGTGCTGACCATAAACTGCTCATTTTCTAGATTGTTCAGTGGCTCCTAGAGTGACTTTTTTTTTTTTTTCAAACTATCAGGAATACCAGATCACTGACTCCTCCACTATTCTCAATCTATAAGTCTCTTTATTTACTTTGCTCCACACAACTCTATGCACTCTTTGACTCAGTCATACTGGCCTTCTTTGAGTTTTTCAAATGTGCCATTGAAGAAGTTAAAAATATGCTATTCTGGCATAATGACCATTGTAAATTAAAGGTACTTGAAAAACAGCAGGTACAAGATCATTCTGACCTCCTTTCTGTTTCTTAAAAGCAGGGACAGTGAAAGGTGCTCTCCCTATACAAAAAGGAAAGCAACATTCTTATCATCAAGGATGGAAAATTGAGCCAAAGAAATTTCTGTACAGACCTTGCTAAAATAGCTCGTCACAAATTTGCATGTCAGTCGGGGGGAAATAGGGGAGGGACAGCAGGGGGTGGGGAGTTTGAGAGAGATAGCATGGGGAGAAATGCCAGATATAGGTGATGGGGAGGAAGGCAGCAAATCATACTGCCATGTGTGTACCTAGGCAACAATCTTGCATGTTCTTCACATGTACCCCAGAACCTAAAATGCAATTAAAAAAACAAAACACTGGCATAAAAACTGGCATAAGAGGCCCATTTGGATTCTGATTGGCATTATATTAAATTTGTTAATATGTAAAGGCTTGACATTGTTTTTAAGTTTTCACATTTAAGAACAAGGCCCACATGGACACGAATGTTCACTGCAGCACTGTTTACAATAGCAAAGACTTGGAACCAACCCAAATGCCCATCGATGATGGACTGGACCAGGAAAATATGGCACATATACACCATGGAATACTATGCAGCCATAAAAAAGGATGAGTTCGTGTCCTTTGTAGGGACATGGATGAACCTGGAAACCATCATTCTCAGCAAACTGACACAAGAACAGGAAATCAAACACTGCATGTTCTCACTCATAGGTGGGTGTTGAACAGTGAGAACACATGGACACAGGGAGGGGAGCATCACACACTGGGGTCTGTTGTGGGAAACTAGGGGAGGGACAGCGAGGGGTGGAGAGTTAGGGAGGGATAACATGGGGAGAAATGCCAGATATAGGTGATGGGGAGGAAGGCAGCAAACTGCCTTGCCATGTATGTACCTATGCAGCAATCTTGCATTTTCTTCACATGTACCCCAAAACCTAAACGCAATAAAAATATATATATATACACACATATATATAAGAACAAGGCCCTTCTCTCCTTTTATCAAAGCCTTGTTCTCTATGCTTCAGGAAGATGGTAGCTTTTTCTTCAGATTCTATACATTTCTTACACTTTGTATATTACTTTTGATAATTTCTATTTTTTCTGGGAAATTCTTCATTTCCTCTGGATTTTTTAATTTAATGCTATGTATCTGCACATAACATATTCTAATTATTATAATATCTTCCACAATTGTGGTTATCTCTCTTCTTTTTCATTCATAATATTTCATATATTTTTATTTTCTCACTTTAATCTTTTAATCAGGCTTTTCAGGGAGCATTGATCTTTTTTATGTACATATAATCATTATACATATTTTTAAGGTATGTGTGATATTTTGGTACCATGTGGTACACATTTGTATACCACATCTGTATACAGTGTGTAATGATCAAATTAGGGTGATTGCGATATCCATCACCTGAAACACTTATCTCTCCTTTGTGTTGGGAATATTCTAAAATTTTTAAAGCTATTTTGAGGTATACAATAAATTATTGTTAACTCTAATTTTCCTACTATTCTATTAAAAACTAAATCTTATTCCTTCTGTGTTTTTGTACCTATTAACCAGCCCTTTTCCATTGCCCTGAACCTTTCTTTCTGAGCCACTGATAATCATCATTCTACTTTCTCTCTTTATGAAAGCCACTTTTCAGCTCCCATGAAGGAGGGGAAATATCTTATTTCACTTAACACGATATCCTCCAGTTCCATCCATGTTTGTGCAAATGACAGGATTTCATTTTTTATGGCGGAATAATATAATATAATGTGTATATACCACATTTTCTTTATCCATTCATCCATTGATGGGTGTTTAGGTTGATTTCATATTTTGGTTATTGTAAATAATGCTGTGATAAACATGAGAGTACAGTTATTTCTTCAATATATTGATATCCTTTCTTTTGGATATATAACCAGCAATGGCATTGCTGGATTATATAGTAGTTTTATTTTTAATTTTTTTAGGAACTTTCTTACTGTTTTCTATAATGGTTGTACTAATTTACATTTGGTCTTTTTGAAGAATTTGTTTTTTGTTTATCCCTTCTGCAGTTTCTGTTTCTTAAATTAATTTATTTACTTATTTACTTATTTTATTTACTTATTTTTTCTACTTTCTTTTAGGTTTTTAAAAATATTTTAGATTCTTTCCCTGTTTCATTAGTTGAATACTTACTTTATTTATTTTGAGTTTTACAAAATTATAAAATCATTTTAGAGTATATTTTCTTTTGAGTAAAGTCTCAACTGTATCCCATAGTTTTTAATATAAAATTTCCTGATTTTTTAATGATTGCCATTCTAACTGGCATGAGATAGTATCTCGATGTGATTTTGATTTGCATTTCTCTAATGATCAGTGATGATGAGCATTTTTTTGTATGTCTTGGAGAAATGTCTATTCAAGTCCTTCAGCTATTTTTTAATCAGGTTACTTGGTCTTTTACTATTGAGGTTTTGGAGTTCCTTTTCTGTTTTGGAGGTTAGCCCTTTATCAGATATTTTGTTTACAAATATTTTCTGTATTACTCCATTTTCATGCTGTTGACAAAGACATATCCAAGACTGGGCAATTTACCAAAGAAAAAAGTTTATTGGACTTACAGTTCCACATGGCTGGGGAGACCTCACAATCATGGCACAAGGCAAGGAGGAGCAAGGTGGATGGCAGCAGGCAAAGAGAGAGAGAGAGCTTATAGAAATAAGTTCTCATTTTTAAAATCATCAGATCTCATGAGACCCATTCACTATCACAAGAAAAGCACAAGAAAAACCTGCTCCCATGATTCAGCCGTCTCCCACAGGGTCCCTCTCACAAAACGTGGAAATTATGGGAGCTACAAGATAAGAGTTGGGTGGGGACACAGAGCCAAACCATATTATTCTGCCCCTTTCCCTTCTCAAAGCTCATTTTTTCACATTTCAAAACCAATCATTCCTTCCCAACAGTCCCCCAAAAGACTCAACTCATTTCAGCATTAACTCAAAAATCCACAGTCCAAAGTCTCATCCAAGACAACGAAAGTTCCTTCTGCCTATGACCATGTAAAACCAAAAACAAGTTAGTTACTTCCTAGATACAATGGGGATACAGGCATTGGGTACATACAGCTGTTCCAAATGGGAGAAATTGGCCAAAGCAAAGTGGCTACAGGCCCCATGCAAGTCCAAAATCCAGTGGGGCAGTCAAATATTAAAGCCCCTAAGTGGTCTCCTTTGACTCCATGTCTGACTTTCAAGTCATACTGATGCAAAAGTTGGGTTCCTATGGTCTGGGGCAGCTTCATCCCTGTGGCCTTGCAGGTACAGCATCCCTCCCAGCTGCTTTCATGGACTGGCATTGAGTGTCTGTGGCATTTCCAGGCACACAGTGCAAGCTGTCAGTGGATTCACCATTCTGGAATCTGGAGGATGGGGGCCCTCTTCTCATAGCTTCACTAGATGGTGGCCCAGTAGGAACTTTGTGTGGGGGCTCCCACCCCACATTTCCTTTCTGCATTGCCCTGGCAGAGGTTCTCCATGAGGACCCTGCCCCTATGGCAGACTTCTGCCTGGACATTTAGGTGTTTCCACACATCTGAAATCTAAGCAGAGGTTCCCAAATCTCAATTCTTGATTTTCTGTGTATCACAGGCTCAGCAGCATGTGGAAGCTTCCAAGATTTGAGGTTTGCACTCTCTGAAGCTACAGCCCAAGCTCTGCATTGGCCTCTTTCAGCCACAGCTGGAGCAGTTGGGACACAAGGCACCAAGTCCGTAGATTGCACACAGCATGGAGACCCTGGGCCCGGCCCACAAACCACTTTTTCCTCCTAGGCCTCAAAGCCTGTCATAGGAGGGACGGCCACAAAGATGTCTAACATGCCCTGGAGACTTTCCCCACTGTCTTGGTGATTAACATTCAGCTTCTTGTTACTTATGCAAATTTCTGCAGCCAGCTTGAATTTCTCCTCAGAAAATGGGATTTTCTTTTCTATCACATTGTCATCCTGCAAATTTTCCAAACTATTTTGCTTTGTTTCCTTTTCAAAAATGAATGCCTTTAACAGCATCCAACTCACTCTGAATGATTTACTGCTTAGAAACTTCTTCCACCAGATGCTTTAAATCATCTCTCCCAAGTTCGAAGTTTCACAAATCTCTAGGGCAGGGGCAAAGTGCCACCAGTCTTTTTGTTAAAATACAACAACAGTCACCTTTGCTCCAGTTCCCAACAAGTTCCTCATCTCCATCTGAGACATTTCACCCTGAACCTTATTGTTCATAGCACTATTAGCATTTTTGTCAAAACCATTCAACAAATCTCTAGGAAGTTCCAAACTGTCCCACATTTTCCTGTCTTCTTCTGAGCCCTCCAAACTGTTCCAACCTCTGCCTGTTACCCAGTTACAAGGTTGCTTCTACATTTTTTAGTATCTTTGAAGCAACACCCCAAACTGCTAGTACCAATTTACTGTATTAGTTGGTTTTCATGCTGCTGGTAAAGAGATACCCAAGACTGGGCAACTTACAAAATAAAGAGGTTTATTGGACTCACAGTTCCATGTGGCTAGGGAGGACTCACAATCATGGTGGAAGGTGAAAGGCACATCTCACATGACAGCAGAAAAGAAAAGAGAGCTTGTGTAGGGAAACTCCCCTTTATAAAACTATCAGATCTTGTGAGCCTTATTCACTATCATGAGAACAGCGCAGGAAAGACCCAGCCCCATAATTCAATCACCTTCCACCAGGTTCCTCCCATGGAACTTGGGAATTGTGGAAGCTACAATTCAAGGTGAGATTTGGGTGGGGACATGGCCCAACCATATCAATTTTCTACTATTCTATATGTTGCCTTTTCACTCTTGGTGGTTTTCTTTGCTATACAGAAGCTTATTAGTTGGATGTAGTCCCACTTGTTTATTTTGTTGTTGTTGCCTCTGCTTTTGGTGTCATATCCATAAAATCATTGCCAAGACTATTGTCATGGCATTTTCCCCCAAAGTCTTCTTCTGGGAGTTTTATAGGTTTATGTCTTACATTCAATCATTTAAACCACTCTGAGTTGATTTTTGTGTATGGTGTCAAATAAAGGGCCAATTTCACTCTTTCACATGTTAATATCTTTTTTCATCACCATTTGTTGATTTCCTAACTGTGTATTTGTGGCACCTTATTAAAGATCAATTGGATATATATGCATAGTTTTTTTTTCTGGGCTCTCTATTCTGTTCCATTTGTCTACATATCCATCCATGCCAAGTCTGTTTTAATTATTATAGCTTCATCATATATTTTGATGTCAGAAAATGTGATGACTGGCCTTGTCATTCTTTCTCAGGATTTATGTGGCTAGTTATGGTCTTTTGTGGTACCATATTATTTTTAGAATTTTTTTCTTTTTTTAACTTTTAGGTTCAGGGTACATGTGATGGTTTGTTACACAGGTAAACACGTGTCATGGGGCTTTTTTTTTTGTAAGATTATTTCATCATCCAGGTATTAAGCATAGTACCCAATAATTATCTTTTCTGCTCCTCTCCCTCCTCCCAACCTCCACCCTCAAGTAGACCTCAGTGTCTATTGTTTTATTCTTTGTGTTGATAAGTTCTTATCATTTAGCTCCCACTTATAAATGACAACATGTGGTATCTGGTTTTCTGTTCCTGCCGTGGTTTGCTAAGAATAATAGCCTCCAGTTCCATCCATTTTCCCCAAAAAGATTTGTTCTCATTCTTTATTATAGCTGCACAGAATTTTGTTCTTCTATTTCAGTAAAAAATACTATTGAAATTTTCATAGGGATTGCATTGAATCTGTAGATTGTCTTGAAAAGTATGCACATTTTTCGAATCCACAAACACAGATATGACTTTCCATTTGCTTATGTCTTGTTTAATTTCTTTCAACAATGTTTTGTAGTTTTTGGTATATAAGATTTTTACTTCCTTAGTTAAGTTTATTTCTAGGTATTGTATTCCTTTTGGTGCTGTTATAAATGGGAACGTTTTCCTAATTTCCATTTCATATAGTTCATTGATAATGTATGTGCAAGCAATATTTGTATGTTAATTTTGTATCCTGAAACTTTACTGAATATCTTTATTAGTTCCAATGAAAATTTTTAATGACGTCTTTAGGGTTTTCTATATGTAAGATCATGTCATCTGCAAATAGGAGCAATTTTACTTCTTTCTTTGTGATTTTCATGACTTTTTGTTTGTGGGCCTAACTGCTCTGGATAGGAATTCCAATGCTGGGTTGATGAGTGCAAAATATACTTCTTTGACATATTTTGAGTTGGCTGTTCAGCAAGTCTGCAAACAGAGGTGACCCTGCAAAGTTATCTTTGGAGGGGAGATTTGCATCTGTAGGAAATCTGCACTGATGTCACCAGGCTTTCTCTGAGGCCCTCCCTTGTTCTATCTAGAAAAGATTAACTGAGAGTATGATACCTTTAAGGTCTGAAAGTCCGGGTGTAGTGGTTCATGTCTTTAATCCAAGCACTTTGGGAGTCCAAGGCAGGAGGTCACTGGAGTCCAGGAGTTCAAGATCAGCATGGGCAATCTGATTTTTTAAGACCCTATCTCAAAAAAAAAAAAAAAGTTAGCCAGGTGTGGTGCCATGTACCTGTATTCCAAGTTATTTGAGAAGCTGAGGCTGAGGCTGGAGGATTGCTTGGGCCCATGAGTTTGAGGCTGCAAAGAGTCATGCCTGTGCCACTGAACTGCAGTCTGGTCAACAGAGCAAGACCTTGTCTCGACACACATGCAGGAAAAAAAAAATCTGAAGAAAACATTCACTATTCATTCTCTTTGAGGGCTGCTACCTGTGAGGTTTTATTTACATAGCAGGACCACCTTTGTTAGCAAGGCTTTCTCCTCTTCCCCTCCCATAAACTGTTTTGCCAAGATCCAACCCCCATTCCTTCTGTAACCTCAAGATGGTATATAAGCTTCTGAAACCCACTGGGTGATTGGGGTAATTATGCTATGGTTCTCTACCACGTGCAAGTTAATAAATTTATATGCCTTTTCTCCAGTTAATCTGCCTTTATCAGTTGAGTTTTTAGTGAACCATCTAAATATGAAGAGAAAATTTCCCTTGGCCCCTACAATAGGAAAAGTGAGGCTGGGTGTGGTGGCTAATACCTGTAATCATAACATTTTGGAAGGCCAAGGTAGGCAAATTCCCTGAGCTCAGGAGTTCGAGACCAGCCTGGGCAACACAGTGAAACCCTGTCTCTACTAAA
>CAUYQU010015293.1:0-99133 GCA_963574635.1 Cheracebus regulus
TGTGTGTTTTGTGGTCTTGTTTTTGGTGTGGTGTTTGGGGTTGGTGAGTGGTGTTCGGTTGGGTTTTTTGTGGGTGGGGGGTGTTGTTTGGTGGTGGGGGGCCATGATTGGCGGTTGTGGGAGGTGAGTGGAGGTGGGGGGAGGTGAGTGGAGATCAGGGGAGGTGAATGCAGGTTGGAGAGGTGAGTGGAGATTGAGGAAGGTGAGTGGAGGTTGGAGGAGGTGAGTGGAGGTCGGGGGAGGTGAGTGGAGGTGTGGGAGCTGAGGCCCCCTTGCCAGGAAGTGAAGAGGCAGTGCAGACTTCAGATGCCAGGTGGAGACAGTCTGGAAGGACTGTAGAGGGGCAGGGAAGGGTGGAGGTTGGCCTGTTGGCTTCACAGGAGACCTGTTTTGTTTGAATGGGAATGAGCAACATGTTGAGAGGCTGATGATGACAGGTCCTGGAGGGAGGGATGCTTCAGGAGCCAGGATAAAGGAGGGTTTGAGAAAAGCTGGGAATGAGAAGGGGTCCAGGGCCAGGGAGTGGGAACGCAGCATGTGGGAGGGAAGTGAGGGCTCCAGGGTAATCCCATCTGGTTTGCCCTTCAGTTTTCTTCTGTGTCCTTAATAAAGAAATCACATTTTCTTCTCTTTCCTGTACATTCTGTGCAATTCATTCCTGGCTCCTTTTGATTTGGTTATAAATGGGATAGCTTTCCAATTTGGAGGAAAGAACGGTATGCTTTTTGGTACTTTCCTTTACCCAGCAACTTGGGGGGACTCTACAATTCCCATTAGTTACATCTCAAACCTGACATTTCGACTGTCACCTGCTGGGTGCCGTTGATGCCTTTCTCTCTGACCTAATTTCTTCTCTGTTTTCTTGGCCTGAACCTACCCTCTCCTGTTTCCTCAGTTCTTTTTTACTTTCCCTGTCCTTGTTAGGAGCATTCCACCTTCTCTTTCTAAGAATTCTCTCTCTCTCCCTCTCTCTCTTTTTTTTTTTTTTTTCCCAAATAGCCGAATTCCCTTACTCCTGAAAGGAAATCACTTTCTTGGTTTAATCCTGATCATTAGGCTTGTGATGTCTGTGAGTGTCTGATGTGGGGTTTTCCCCATGAAAAATGGGATCAAATGGTTTGTGACCCACTTTTCCTATAGCAGGTGTGATGAACATCTCTCAGGCCCCCATGGTTTGGATCTACCATGATTTATTTAACCACTCTCTTTCCAGGCCCATCTTTGTGGATTATTCCCTTAGGATAGATTTTCAGAGTGAAACTATGAGCAAAAGCAGTCCACGTGGAACACAAATTGCCCAGTGACACCCTAGAAAACATGTGCCAGTTTGTACCCACCAAGAGTGAATGAGAGTAACACTTTCCCAGAGCCTTGCCAACAGCAAATCTTTAAAATCTTTGCCAATGTGATGAGTGAAAATTTATATCCTGGTTCTCGTTTCTGTAGTTACCAGGGAGGCTGAACATGTTGTCTGTGTATTGGCCATTTGCATTTCTTCTTTTGGGAATTACTTCTCCATTATTTATACTATGTTTTCCACCTGCATGTTGCTTAAAGCCATTTTGACTTCTGAAACCGCTTCATCTATTAAGAATATTATCCTGGGGTTTGTTACATGTCACAGATTTTTTCTTCCAACTTGTGGTTTGATATTTTTGCTCTATGATGATGCTTTTGCTGTACAGAGATACAAAATTTTTGTCTTTTATGAATGCTTAGACCTTTTCTCTCCTCCTCAAGAGTCCTTAAATATTTGTCTTTAGCGGATTTGTGGTTTCTCTGTTTGTATTTAAATTTGTAATCCACATGAAAGTTGTTTTGGTGTGAAGCTCTAGGTGGCTATCCAGTTTTATTTGTTCCTGAATAGCTAGTCTTTAGTCCAACGTTAATCCAGTGTTTATTGGTCAGCTGTTATTTCTTTGCCATTATGTGTTTTCTTTTTTATTAAACATTTTTTTTTTTGAGACAAGGTCTTTCCCTGTCACCCAAGCTGGAGTACAGTGGTGCCATCATAGCTTAATGCAGCCTAGACCTCCTGGGCTCAAGCTATCTTCCTACCTCAGCCTCCTGAATAGCTGGGACTACAGTTGCATGCCACCAGGCCCAGCTAATTTTTGTATTTTTTATAGAGATGGGGTTTCACCATGTCGGCCAGGCTGGTCTTGAACTGAGCTCAAGCGATCCTCCTGCTTCAACCTCACATAGTGCTGGAATTACAGGTGTGAGTCACCGTGCCCAGCCCATCATGTGTTTTAAATTCCTCTGTACATCCTTGTTTCTGTTTTTGGACTTTCTCTTCTGTCTCATTGATCAGTCGAATAGCCCTATTTTTATCCAAGAAATTTTCAAACCAAATTTTCTTTCCTAACCTAAAAAGATGGATTTCGTTTGTGGAAATGATGACTACTAGCTGGGGCTGGGGGTGGGGTGGGGGAGAAATGGCCCTGTAAGATGGGGTTGACCACTCCCCAGTCCCTGTGGAATATCCTTATCCTTTCTTTCCAGTGAATCATGTGACTTCAAACCCAAACCCCAGCCCTTTATTTTACTCCAAAATTTGCTGTCCATCTCATCCAGCCAGGGCCTGTGCTGTGGGTGGCCAGGTGAACATCTCAGGGGCCCTGCCCCTGGAAGCCCTCCTGTAGCCATGTTCACCTGTGGCCATCACTGAGATTCCTACGTGGATAAAGGCTGGGAGGCAGACACTACCCCATCCCACTACCATTCCTATAATAGAAGTTTCTGAGTCTTCAAGTGCTTCATAATGAGCTTGTGACTTTGGTGAGAAGCCTGGAGTGTCCACAGGGCAGAGCTGGGATACATGGAGCCTGCACTGTGTGACCTACAGCATGGTCTGTCCTCCACCCTGTGAGGCGATCCGTTCTCACCATCCTTGCATTCCAGGTTAGGAGAGGAGGCAGAGAGCGGGAGTAACTTGACAGTGTCTCTCACAGGGAAAGGGACAGTGCTGGCCAACAGCTTGAGCCCTACCTCATAGCACATAGCCCTGGAAGTGGGCCGAGATAACTCTTCTGAAGTTGTAGAAGCTGTGTTCTCTTGGAGAATGAAGTGATCCATAGAAAGAAAGCTGTTGCATCAGGAGTTAGTGCTGCTAATGCAAACCAAGACACCCCTGCTTCTAATAGTCCAGGGAAAGGGAATGCACAGCAATCTGTTAGCTGTGTCGGCATCTAATTTAAGGTTTTTCATCAGATTTTGGACTCTATGGTCCCTCACTCACACGCCACTGGGTGTGCTACTTCATGGCTGGTGCTTACGGAGAGGCAGATCTAACCTGCACAGTGAATGCGAAACCACAAATTGGTGCCAGTTTAAACAGGATAAAGTGGGGGTTAGGTAGCATGGCCAGGGCCATGCCGGGGAAGATGGCTGAACTGGGATTCTAGCAGCTCGGAGATCCTGGTTCTGAGTTGTGATGGTCTGTGCCACTGGCTTATGAAAAGGTTAGGAAAATGATGGATTTTTAGTCAAAAAAGGTAAGTGTTATAGAAAGTGTACACTGAAGTTTGATTTGAAAATTTGAAGATTCTTATATCTTCAAATTTGCAGCTTCCTAAATATCACGAATTACCTGAATTACCATAGAAACTGCTGCTTTTCGGAGAGTTTTCAGTTTAATCTCATTTGGTTCTTGGGACATCCCTGCGTTGTGGGCCATCTTGAGCCCCCTCCTGCAGAGGGAATAACCTGCCTGGGTGCACTTGTCTTAGTCCGTTTTGCGTTGCTATAACACAGTATCACCGCTTGGGTAGTTTATAAGGAAATAAATGCATTTCTTACAGGCCTGGAGGCTGGGAAGTCCACGGTTGAGGAGGCTGCGTCTGTTGAGGGCCTTTTTGCTGCATCCCATGTCAGAAGGCAGAAGGGCAAGAGAGTTCGAGAGAGAAAGCAGAGACGGGGGCTAAACTCAGCTTTTTATCAGGAATCCATCCCTGTGATAATAGCACTAACACATTCCTGAGGTTAGAGCCCTCATGACCCAATCACCTCTTAAAGGTCCCCCCCAACACTGTTGCATTGGGGATTAGCAGTGAACTTTGAGGACACATTCAAACCACTAGGCATGGAATTTGTTATAGAAAATTCAGGGCGCTCGTTGTTGGCCAGTGGGATGTGGGTCTACTGAACAATTATAACATGACCAACACCTGTCATGGGCAGACCATGTCCATGTGCTAGGTGTGGCCATGAGATTCCCAAGACCAGACATCTGGGCACAGCGGAGCTGGGATGTAACCAAGGTCTAGCCCAGAACTGACCTCTCTTGTACATCCTGCAGCCTTCAATGAAGGAGCTATTGTAGCTCCCACACCCCAGCGAACGCTGTCAGACGTTTCCTGGGTGAAGACAGATGAAAGCCTTCCATGGCATCAGATCTCTGAGTTGCATCTCAGCAGCTAAGCCCTGGGTCACCAGGACGACTGGTGGCTGAAGCTGAACTCTCAGAACAGATGGCTCTGGATTTATTTCTGCAAATCATAAGAAAGGAAATGCACAACAATCTGTTAGCTGTGTTGGCAGCTAATTTAAACTTTTTAATCAGAATTCTGGACTCTGTTTGGTACCGTACTTTATTAAATCTAAGCTGCTGTCAGTTGGGAGATGCACCATTATTTTTGTATCACTAAAGAAATGGGAAAAAGTACTATTCATTAAATGATGATGGCGCATTGAATGTGAGCCGAATCTTGATTTCAGAAATGTTAACTTAGGATCAGTGTAATACAGTAGCATTCACTTGTTCCTGTGTTGGCGGGCCACTTCCAAGAGCTGGCTTTGTGCCTGGCTGACTGGCTCTGTGCTGGGCGTGGTAGGGTGAGATGTTCCTGGTCCCTGCTCCCAAGAAGCACATAGATGGGTCAGGTATTTAGAAGTGCCAACAGATCATTTCGGAATAGTTTGTTGATTGATGGGTTCTCTGGATCACCAAATATTTCTTGAAGATCTATTGTACTGGGCCCTGTTCCAGGTACCGAGGACCCTACCAGGGACAGAAGTCACAGAGCTGACCCTTTTCATGGCAGTAGGCATTCATCCCCAGCAGCGGTTCTCACACATTACCGTGCAGAAAAACCTATGTGCAAACTTAAGATTGCCAGACTCTGCCTCCAGACAGTGTCATTCATGAGGTCTAGGGCGGGACTCAGGAAGGCTGCATTTTAGCAAGCACACTCGGGGATCAGGATACACAGGACTTCAGACCAAAATTTAGGATGATAGAGTTTCAGCTTGAAGGACTTCATAATATCCCATTCTATAAATGTGCCATAGGACAAGCAGTTGTTGGTGATATTTAGCAAATATTTAGTTGGCTCCTTATTTTCCTTGTTGTAAACAGCACATCCATGCATGTCCCTGCAGCTGAATATGTGCGTAAATCCTCCGTGGGTTCTATAGGGGAAATCAGGTAGCAGCGCTGGGCATGAAGTTTTCAGAGTGAGTTAGGAGTTTGCTGTCATTTTTCCAACCACCGTAACCCACCCCAGAACCAGACAACCTGGATTTGAGTCCCACCTAGTAGCTGTGGACTTTCGCACAAGTGTTTTAGCCTTTCCATACTTATCTCTAAAATACCTACGTTTTAGGATTCTCGTGAGGGTTAAATGTAAAGTGCTTGGAGCAGAGCTGACACAGGGTAAGGGCTGGGTAAACACTGGCGGTGGTGGTGGTGGGGTGGTGGTTGCTGGTATTAAAAGGTGTTGAGTGTAGAGGAGGGGATGCTGTTTCCTTTTCAGGAAGAGCATGCGTCCTCCTCTTGGGCACACCAGGGTCACTGTGGAGGGAAACTAGCCAGGCATTCATGTATGTGCCTTTTGATGTCAGAGAGTCAACTGCATTGTCACAGATCCAATTTTAGCGCTTCCCACCATTGTCACCAGAAGTATCTTCCCAGCAGGCTGGGCTGGGCTGTTTTCTGCTGGCATCTCCTGCCTGTCTACCCACTGCTGAGGAATGAGCTTTAGATTCCTTTATTCACAGGACAAGAAAAAGCCTCTGAGGCTCTGGCTCCACCCTAGCTAAGACCTCCCTACCCCACACCTTTCCCTGGGTGCTCTGTGTGGGTTTGTGGTGTGAGAGGGTCTCTGGGGGACTTCCTGTGGGAGGTGATAGATGAACAGGCCTTTGAAGAATGAATAGGAGCTTCCCAAGGAGAGGAGGAAGGAAGGACTGTCCACTGGATGCAAAGACAGAACAGGATGTTTAGGGCTCTGTCTGCAGCTCACGATGGCTAGGGTGGGGAGTTAGGAGTGGGCTGGGTGGTGAGTAAACTGAAAGAGGGGTGCCGTGGGCTCCATCTGCCAGGGCTACAGAATTGGGCGCAGCCCCTGCGTGCAGCGGGCTGTGTGTGTAGGGATCTTGGAAGCCGAACTTTCTTGGTGTCTGCCCTTTCAGTGTTATCTTTTTCAAGGCCAAAATGCAGTCTCTTCCTTTTATATTCCTCCCACCCCCATTTTTTTAAAGGACTGTAGACATCTGACAGATTCCTTGTCCAGTCGCTCAGGGCACTAAAGCCTTCTGTTTGGTTTTTAGCTTGTTGTGAAATGGTACTTGGAAGGGGACCGATCTCTTCACACTCTTTGTGGTAAATCCCTTCTGGACACACAGATTTAACATCCTAGGGGGTTTTCCTAGCAATGAAAATGACTGAATTATTAAAGTAGCTCAGTGGCCTAAAATAGGAACAGCTCTCCCCAGTGCAGCTTCTCTGCTTGTCCAGCGATTCGCTGCTTTCTCTGCCTCCACCTGCGTCCAGCTTTGCTGTCTTCCCTCCTGCGAGGGTCAGTGCCTTCCCAAGGGCAGCGTTGGTCAGCTCTGCCGGACATGGCCTGTGCCTCCTCACCATGGGTAGTAGGATGCAGGCAGCCAGAGACGGTTTGGAGGCTGCAGAGATGGCCTTGAACTCTCACTCTGGTTCAGCAGCCAGTATTTAGTAAGCATCTGCTGCATACAAGGCCTGGGCAGACTCTGTGACAAGTAAGAGGCAGGGTCCAGACTCTCCCAGCTGAAAGGGGCCTCAGGGAGCGGGTAGCTCATTGCTCAGTGACAGTGCTCAGCGGTGTTGCCATGTGAGATTTTAGGTGACAGTAGCCAAGCATAATTTATTGTAATAATACTTTCATGTGCATTAGGGAAAATACAACTATATTTTATAGTTATAAAATGTAGCATATGATGCCTCTGATTTGGGGGATATTTTTGCTTAGAATAAGGCTGAAGTAGTACATAGGTTTTTCAAGTCAGTAGTGTTAAAGAAAAGTACTGAGCACATAAAGGTAAGGAGCCAAGGGGCACACAGAAACGTGATGGCCTTTCCCAAAATGTTCTCCATCCGGATTGTCAGGGCCTCTGAGCTGCACACTCTTATAGGGCAAATTATACTCCCAGAAAGCTGATTTTAAGAAAGGAAGAACCATGCATTTTTTGCAGAAGTCACAGCGGCTGCGCCTGGTGACTGAGGTTTGGGAAACACCATCGGTGCCAGTGCTTATTTTTCAAAACACGAAACTGAAGCCTTGAGAGGGCCAGGGTCACAAAGCTGTTGAGAGAAGGGGCTTCAAATCCCAGGGCTCCTGATGCTCAGCATGGGTCCTCTTCCCACCCAGACCCGCCTGTGACCAAGGTCTGTGTGAAGGCGACCAGGCTCAGGGGAAACCCCTGGAGCTGAGGCTGAGGAGTAGGGGCGGCAGGGCTCTCAGCAGGAATTGGGGTGCTGTCGAATGGTAAGCAGGTGTCAGCGTCTGCTGAGCCAGGTGCCAGGAGTGTGTGGTGGAGCTTGATTTTGAGGCCTTGGCTGGGCGAGTGTGAATCTGCATGTGCAGTCTTCGAGCAGGTAGAGGGAGATGTGCATGGGTGGAGCTGGTTACCGAAAAACCGACCGAGCTCAGGTTAACAGGTTAACAGGTTAAGTGGTGTGGGTTTCCTAGAATTGCTAAGGGATGCTCACTTCTTCTTCTTCTTCTTTTTTTTTTTTGAGATGGAGTCTTGCTCTTGTTGCCCAGGCTGGAGTGCAGTGGCGTGATGTGGGCTCACTGCAACCTCCACCTCCTGGGTTCAAGTGAGTCTCCTGCCTCAGCCTCCTGAGTAGCTGGGACTACAGGTGCCCCCCACCACGCCCAGCTTATTATTATTATTATTATTGTTGTATTTTTAGAAGAGACAGAATTTCACCACGATGGCCAGGCTGGTCTCGAACTCCTGATCTCAGGTGACCGCTCCCGTCAGCCTCTCAAAGTGCTGGGATGACAGGCATGAGGCATGACACTCAGCCAGGATGTCCACTTTTATGAGAATACTGCAAAGATCTGCCGCAAGAGTGAAGTGTTGAGTATGGAGATCAAAGACCTAGTGTTTAAATATAGGGGTTAAAGGGTCACATAAATATTCCCAGGCATCAGGACCGGAGGTCGGGTTTTCTCATAGAGACTGCCTGCCTTTTATTCGTGGGGACAGAAACTCTTCCGAAGCCAGGCCTTACCTCTGACCCATAGGATGCAGGGCAGCAGGCAGCTCCTCAGCAGGTTGGTGGCTGCGCTGGGTGGGTCTGGTGGCGGGGGCACTGCAGGAGCCGGGGCTGCAGGCTTAGGTAACACAGCTTGCACCAAAGAGGAAGAAAGGAAGGCTTGGATGAGTGAGGACACTTGATCAGAGTCACAGTGTGGGGGTCATGGCCCCAGGTAGAAGAAATTTCTCCGTTTTACTCCCATTTAGAGCAGCATCTGCTGGTTACGTAGTTTTATTCCGAGTTGATTCAGCTTCCTCCCTCCCTGCTCTCTCTCACTTTCTCTCTTTCTCCCCTCCCTCTCTCCCTTCCTCCTCCCTTCCTTCTTCCCCCTTTTCTCCCTCCCTTCCTTCTTTCCCCCTTTCCTTTCTCCCTTCCAACCCTGAGACCCTTATCAGGTGGCTGAGTGTATCAGGCATAGTGGTGAGCCCTGCAGTGGTTACCAAGTAAAAGTCATCACAACTACAGCAGCTAATGTTCAGGGAGGGTCAACGTCAGGTACCTGGCACTGTACTCACTGCTTTTACTTACATTGTCTCATTTAATTCTCATAACAACACTGTGAGTTTGATATGGTTATTAATAATCCCATTTGCAGATGAAGAAGTTGAGATCTAGACAGGGGGAAGTACTGGCCTATGGCCTCACTCCATACCTTTAGCCACTTTGCCGTCCAGCTTCAATGGCTGTGGAGACTCACCTTCAACTCTACATTTCAAGGAACTTGAACAGTAGACGGGACAACAGGTGGTTCCAGCCAGGAGGACTGGAAGACTCCGAGCTTAAATGTGGCTGTGATGGTCGGGGTGCTGAGAGCGCACCCAGGTCGGGGTGGGAGGCTCTAGGAAGATGTAGGGGAGGTGACATTGAGGCTAGTGGCCAGGTCTAGGGTGGTGAGAGTGGTGGGTGAGCAAGCAGAGGGCCTTCTGGGCAGAGAGAACTGTTTGGGCAGAGGCGTGGAGGCACACCAGAGAGGGTGTGGAGCATTTGGGGATTTGGAGGCGGTGTTTTGTGGTGTGGTGAGGAAGAACAGGGGAGTCTGATCTTGTCTTTCATCTTGGCTCTGCCATTGCGGGGCTTAAGATTTGAAAAAGTTACAGACACTCCTTAAGCCTTAGTTTTCCCATAGGGAAAATAGGAATAATGATAGAAGTCACTTCATAGGGTTGTTGAGAGGATTAAATGAGGTCCTATATGGAACGTATACATGGTGGCCGTTGTTTTCATTTTTGGTGTGTAGGGTGGTATGGCTGTGTCATGGTTGGGAGGGGAGCAGGGGACAAGCTCAGGAGCTTGAACGCCAGGCCAAAGTACTTGGGCCACAGCCTGGAGACAGTGGGGGACTGGAGAAGGTATTTGGGGGCTGCACAGGGCCACACAGAAGCCAAAGCTTGGGAAGAAAGAGCTGCCATCCCCAACAGCCTTCGCCAGGCATTCTGCTTTTGGTGGATGACAGGGACTCACTGGTGGGGCTGTAAATGCGTGTTCTCTGGGCACACTCAACACTGACTGCTTCAGGTGTCCCAATGGGGGTCTTCTGGTGGGAGAGATTATTACTGCCTTGCTCAAGTGGGGGAGCTTCAGGCTGGGATGTGGAAATTTCATGCCCACTCTCTTCTTCCTGCCATGGCCTAGGAAGCTGATTTTAGAGGCCTGCATTTTCAAACGTGCTTTTAAAAGATTTTGCTTCCTACCTGTGGCATCAGGGCAGTTTTCTGGGGGCCCAGATAGAGTCTGTTGGGTTTCAAAGAGGAAGCCAGACAGACGCTGATGCCGGTACGGCCGGCCCCGTGGTCTGTTCATGAAGGTCAGGAGTCGGCTGAGTGCTGTGGGAGCTGCCGCAGAGGCTGGGATTAAGAAGCGGGTGTCTATTCCTGGATGCAGAAACCACTCAGTTCAGCAAACAGGGCTGTGTACCTGCTGTGTCAAGCCCCGGGCAGAGCCCTGGGGACCTAGAGGCGGATGAGCCATGGACACTGTCCTTGAGAAGCCCTCTGCACAGTAAGGGTTTTAGATAGAAGCTGATGGGGGCCAGCCCTAGCCCCTGGTCTCCACAGGCCTCTTGCTTTCTCCAAGGCATTTCTCCTCTGTACCGGGAGGTTGGGTTGGGGGGAGGTTGGCACCTCGTTCAAAGAATTATGAAGATTACTAAGCTAATACACGTAAGCCCAGAATATGGGGCCTGCACCAGCACTTGCTTCTCTCTCTCTCTCTCTGTCTCTCTCTGTCTCTCTCTCTCTCTCTCTGTGTGTGTGTCTTTCTGATGGAGGAGAATGTTCTGTGCTGTAGTGAAGTAGCCGAGGGATACAGTACCTGTGTCATTCACTTTCTTCCCGAGAGCTTGGCACTCCACAAACTTGCAGGTGTATTTGTTGAAAGAATGAGTGTGTAATTGGCCTTGGAGGATGTGAGATTTAGACAAGGGGGGTGATGTTCCTGGTAAGCAGGGGCAGTGGAAGGTGCAGAGGCGAGGAAGGAGGAGAAGCCTGGCTGGAGGGTGGGCCATGGGTGGGGAGAGCTGAGAGGTGGGTGGGAGAGCTGGAAGGTGGGTGGGAGATTCTAGGATCTTGACCTTCAGCCTGATGCAGTTGCTGAGATGCTTCTGAGCCTGGGCGGGAAGGGTTTGTCCTCATCTTCTGCAGCCTGGTAGCAAAGGAGGCCCGCTGTATGCTGGTGGGGGGTCAAGAGGTGCAGGGTCCTGGCCAGATAAGGAGAAAAAGGCCCTACAGGGAGAAAGGGAACTTGATATACTTTGGACTTTATAAGCCGATATAAATACTGAATTTTAAGTTAGGAACTTTTTTGCCCTGTTTCTTTAATCTTCAGAAGAGAGATGAAATGGACATCCCTTCCATTTTGAGCATGTATGTCACAAACTGGGATTTCAAGTCCGATTTGGTTTCAAGTCCCAAATTTAGTATTTCTTCCGTGCTGGTCTTGGGCCACATCCCCCGATTTCACTGGCACTCCACTTGTTCACCTCGCTCCTCCCCTGCTTGTCCTTTCCCTCTGGGAGAAAGCCCTGCACGCTTGCTGGCAGGGAGAGTGGACATTTATTTTGTCTTCTCTTCTGAAATGCTCACATTTTTAATTTGATTAGCATGATTTTACTTTTATTAAAATTACTAATTTTAATTTAATTGTATGTAGTTAAAAAGATTACTTATTTTAAAAAGGCCTGACAAAGCATTCAGCTCTGTCCTGACCGGCTGTCCAGCCTCAGCAGCCCTTCTCTAAGGTCGTGGCGGAAGTCAGTGCAAACCCGGCCACTGTTTCCTGGGGTCATGTTCCTCCCAGTTACATGGCATCGTGGAATTCAACTCCCACCAGCCCCTGAAAACCTACAGCATCCGTGGCACCTCCTTGTCACCTGGGCCAGAAACCCAGGTATCTTCCTTGACTCTTCTCCCTCTCAGCACACCCAGTCCCCATGCCTTGGCTAGAAAATACTTCTCTTTTTCTCTTTTTATTTATTTACTTATTATTATTACATATATTTTATTGCATTTTAGGTTCTGGGGTACATGTAAAGAACATGCAGGATTGTCGCATAGGTACATACATGGCAATGTGGTTTGCTGCCTCCATTCCCATCACGTATATCTGGCATTTATCCCCACGTTATCCCTCCCCAACCTCCCTATCCCCCACTGTCCCTCCCTAGTCCCCCCAACAGACCCCAGTGTGTGATGCTCCCCTCCCTGTGTCCCTGTGTTCTCACTGTTCAACACCCACCTATGAGTGAGAACATGCGGTGTTTAATTTTCTGTTCTTGTGTCAGTTTGCTGAGAATGATGGTTTCCAGGTTCATCCATGTCCCTACAAAGGACATGAACTCATCGTTTTTTATGGCTGCATAGTATTTCATGGTGTATATGTGCCACGTTTTCCCTGTCCAGTCTATCATCGATGGGCATTTGGGTTGGTTCCAGGTCTTTGCTATTGTAAACAGTGCTGCAATGAACATACATGTGCATGTGTCCTTATGATAGAAAGATTTATAATCCTTTGGGTATATACCCAGTAATGGGATTGCTGGGTCAAATGGAATTTCTATTTCTAGGTCCTTGAGGAATCGCCACACTGTCTTCCACAATGGCTGAACTAATTTACACTCCCACCAACAATGTAAAAGTGTTCCTATTTCTCCACATCCTCTCCAGCATCTGTTGTCTCCCGATTTTTTAATGATCGCCATTCTAACTGGTGTAAGATGGTATCTCAATGTAGTTTTGATTTGCATTTCTCTAATGACCAGTGATGATGAGCATTTTTTCATATGTTTGTTGGCCTTTATATGTCTTCTTTTGAAAAGTGTCTGTTCATATCCTTTGCCCACTTTTGAATGGGTTTGTTTGTTTTTTTCTTGTAAATCTGCTTTAGTTTTTTGTAGACTTTGGATATAAGTCCTTTGTCAGATGGGTAGATTGCAAAAATTTTTTCCCATTCTGTTGGTTGCCAGTTTACTCTAATGGTTGTTTCTTTTGCTGTGCAGAAGCTGTGGAGTTTAATTAGATCCCATTTGTCTATTTTGGCTTTTGTTGCCAGTGCTTTTTGTGTTTTAGTCATGAAGTCCTTGCCTATGCCTATGTCCTGAATGGTTTTGCCTAGGTTTTCCTCTAAGGTTTTTATGGCGTTAGGTCTTATGTTTAAGTCTTTAATCCATCTGGAGTTAATTTTAGTGTAAGGTGTCAGGAAGGGGTCCAGTTTCTGCTTTCTGCACATGACTAGCTAGTTTTCCCAACATCATTTATTAAACAGGGAATCCTTTACCTCCTTGTCACCTGGGCCAGAAACCCAGCTATCTTCCTTAACTCTTCTCCCTCTCAGCACACCCAGTCCCCATGCCTTGGCTAGAAAATATTCCTCTTTTTTTTCTACATCTGTGCGTGGACGTCCATCCATAAATAAAATGAGTGCTTCTTCTAGGCCAGGCCTTAGGACACTGTGGTCATGCCGGCAGGCAATGTCTTGGCTGCCTGAGCCTCACAGCCTCGGGAGTGATGGGTGTGCGGGTGGGAACTGGAGCCACAGTGATAAACAAGTAAAAATAAACAAGAATGTGAGTATTCTGTTTGTTGGAGCTCCTGCCGGCTCAGCCTGCAGCCTCCCTTCTTCCCCGCTCCTGTTTCCCACAAGTGGATGGCACCAGGAAATGCTGGTGAATGAAACTGGGTGAAAAAGTGAAGGAAATTGGCTCCTGCCACCTTGAAAAGGAGGACGCGCCTGGCAGAGTCTGTGCCCACACAAAGCATTCAGATTCCAAGTGTGTTCCATGTATCTTGAATGGCTGTGGAGAAAAGTAATAATGTATGCGTTTCCTGGAGTCCTGAGGCAGAGGCTTGAAGTCCTCATTTGCTTAGAAAAAAAGAAATGCAAAATGGTGACTCTTCTGTGCTAGGAAAATGTCCTGGGCATGAGCCCGCCTTCGAGACTATAGGTAAACTACCCTCCTGGGCCGTCTCACTGAGAAATGCAGTTGTCCTGCTCCTGGTCTGAAACCAATGCACCACAGCACATCACTCCACTCCAGCTGGCATTCAACTTGGGGGTCCATGAGAGTCCACTTAGCAGGTATGTTTGGGAGTCTGAGGCAGGTGGATCACCTGAGGTTAGGAGTTTGAGACCAGCCTGGCCAACATGGTGAACGAACATGGCCTCTATTAAAAATACAAAAAATTAGCCAGGCATGGTGGCAGGCACTTGTAATCCCAGTTACTTGGGAGGCTGCAGTGGAGCACAGCTTAGCAGTGGAGATCAGGCCCAATTTTCATTTCTGCACTCACTATTCTATGAGCACCTGCTTAATACCAGACACTGTGGTTGGTTGTAGGAGCACAAAGATGACTAAGACAAGGTCCTATACCACCATACCTAGGTGGCCTGAGAGTTGGTGTGGACCCGGTGGGGAGAGTGAGTGTTCAGAAGCTGTGGATACAGATGGTTAGCACTTTGTTTGCCTGGCCAGTGGGCTTGAGCTGGACCCTGAGCCAGGGGACCATTTGGAGCTGTTTAGTTACAGGAGTGACACGGGAGGTTCTCGAGGAACACATGGAATACAGTTGGGCCAGCAGAGCCGGGGAGACAGACGAGGCTGTCAGTCAGAGCCCAGCCTGGCCTCAGCTTTTAATTCACCAGGGCATTGTGCAGACATTCTTCATATTTCCATGACTGGCACAGATATATTCTGTTTGGACATCCAGTCACTATTTCCTTGTTACTTACTGATGTGTGCCTTAAGAAAAGAAAAATGGAGTTAGGGCTGGGCGTGGTGGCTCACACCTGTAAATCCAGCACTTTTGGAGGCTGAGGTAGGTGTATTACCTGAAGTTAAGAGTTCAAGACTAGCCTGGCCAACATGGTGAACTAATATGGTCTCTACTAAAAATACAAAAAATTAGCCAGACGTTGTGGCAGGCACCTGTAATCACAGTTACTCAGGAGGCTGAGGCAGGAGAATCACTTGTACCTGAGATGCAGAGGTTGCAGTGGGCCGAGATTGTGCCATTGCACTCCAGCCTGGGCAACAAGAGCAAAACTCTGTCTCAGAAAAAGCTGAGTTAGGCTCATAAGTGATTCTGTTTCAATAGCTGGTCTTTTAAAAATTCTCATCCTTTAATGAGGTAAAGAAGTTTCTCATGCCATCTCCTCATGTCACCTCAAGTGTACTATAGGGAGAGTGAGGACTTTGGAGTTCAGACCCGAGTTCAAATCCTATTCCACCACTGGAATCACCTTGGCTGCTTTAGAAAAATACCAACATCTGTGCCCCACCGCAGACCAGACCATGCAGGCTAGACCACTTACCTCAGATCCTCCGCATGTAGCATAACACTGACCATCGGAGCCACTTTTCAGTGTACAGTTCAGTTGTGTTAAGTACATTCACATTATCGTGCAGCCATCCCCACAGTCTATTATCAGGACTTTTTCAGCTGGGCACAGGGGCTCACACTTGTAGTCCCCACACTTTGGGAGGCAGAGGTGGGAGGATCACTTGAGCCCAGACGTTCGAGATCAGCCTGGGCAATGTGCTGAACCCTGTCTCTATGAAAAATAAAAAAGTTAGCCGGGAGTGTTGGCACATGCCTGTAGTCCCAACTACTTGGGAGGCTGAGGTGGGAGGATCGCTTGAGCCTGAGAGGTCAAGGCTGCAGTGAGCCATGATTGTGCCCCTGCAACAGAGTGAGACCCTGTCTCAAAATAAAGAACTTTTTCATCAAGCAAAACTGAAATTATACTATTAAACAACAGTTCCTCATTCTCCCTCCCCCAGCCTCTGGCAGTGACCATTCGACTTTCTGTCTCTGAGTTTGATTCCTCTGGTATTTTTGTGACTGGCTTATTTAACTCAGCATAATGTCCTCAAGGCTCATGCATCTTACAGCATGTGTCAGGAGTCCCTTCCTTTGTAAAGCTGAATATTCCATTGAAGGTATAGATCACAGTTCATTTGTCTATTCATTTGTTGATAGACACTTGCATTGTGTTATAGGCTGGAATGTGTCCCCCCAAAATTCATATGTTGAAGCCTTAGTTCTCAGTACCTCAGTATGTGACAGTATTTGGAGATACGACCCGTAAATCGGTGGTTGAATTAAATTGAGGTCATTAAGATGGCCTCTAATTTAATATGGTGTCATTATGAGGAGAGATTAGGACACGGACATACACAGAGAGACGACCATGTGAAGACACAGGAAGAAGACGGGGTCTACAAGCCAAGGAGGGTCTTAGCCCAAAACCAACCCTGCCAATCATGATCTTAGATGCCCAGCCTCCAGAAATGTGAGGAAAAAATCCTGAGGTTGAAGCCACCCAGTGTGTAGTGGTTTGTTGTGGCAGGCCTGCACACGAGTACAGATTGTTTCCACTTCTTGGCTATAGTGAGTAATGCTGCAGCGAATATGGTGCACAAATATCTCTTCAAGCCCCTGCTCTTCATTCTTTTGAATGTATATACAGAAGTGGAATTCCGGGACCACTTGGTAAATTTGTTTTAGGCATGGACATTTTTAAGAGCACCTCAGGCCAAGAACTACAGGGACTATGAAGGCTGTGTGAGCTCAGTGCAGGGACGAGACATGAGTATTGGAGTCAAACTGTCTGGGTTCAAATTTTGGTGCCTCCACTCTTCTGCTGTGTGACTGGGCAGGTTGCTTCACCTGTCTGTCCCAGAGGTTCTGCATCTGTCAGCTTGGGAGAGCTCCGTTTGTTGTGAATGTTGAAGGAGATGCTGCATGGAAAGGGCCTGGCTCAGTGCCTTGCGTGTCCAGGAGCCTGTGCTTAGTGGCTGTTTCTATGATTGTCACTAATGGTCATGCTGATCCAGCAGTGATGCCAATAAGTACCTGCAGCCGCTGGACTATATCTGGTTGTTTTCTTATTTCATGTTCACTTTGTTCATTGCTAGTGTATAGGAATACAATTAATTTTTGTATACTGAGCTTGCATCCTGCCACCTTACTGAACTTGTTTATTAGTTCTAATAGTTTTATTTAGTAGATTCCTTAGGGTTTTCTATATACAAGATCATGTCATCTGGAAATAGATAATTTTACTTATTCTTTTCTGATCTGGGTGCCTTTTATTTCTTTTTATTGCCTAGTTACCCTGACTAAAACCTCAAGTCCAGTGTTGAATAGAATTGGCAAGAACAGATACCCTTGTCTTGTTCCTGATCCTAGGGGAAAGTGTTCCTCTTTCATCGTTGAGTATGATGTTAGCTGTGGGGTTTTGGTAGATGCTCTTTACTGGGTTGTAAAAGTCCCTTCTGTTCATTCCTAGCTGATTGAGTGTTTTTATCATGAAAGGCTGGTGGATTTTATAACACGCCTTTTTTGTACCTGTTTACTGGTCATGCCATTTTTATCCTTTATTCCATCAAATGGTATAATACATGGAATGATTTTGGCATATTAAACCAATTTTGCATTCCTGGGATAAATCTCACTTGCTCATGGTTCTTTTATATATTTCATGATTTGGTTTTCTAGTATTGTGTTGTGAATTTTTGCATCTATATTTGTAAGGAATATTAGTCTGTAGTATTCTTGTGATATCTTTGTCTGGTTTCAGTATCAGGGTAATACTGGCTTCACAGAATGAGTTGAGAAGTATTCTTTGCACTTCTACTTTTTGAAAGAGTTGGCTATTCATTCTTCTTTAAACATTTGGTGGACCATCTGCAGCCATCTAGGCCTGGGCTTTTCTTTGAATCTAGGTGTTAAATATGTTTAGTGTAGTACTGTGTTCAACTTTTTGTTGTGACATTGCAGTTTTACCTGAATGGAAAGGGAACAGCTGACAAGGCCAAGGCTTTTAAAGAATCGATTTGCATCAGATTTGCACTTTTAAAAATATACAGGATGTGGAGGCCAGAAGGGCCTATGTTTTGTCCAAAGCAGACCTCTGTGTCCTGATGCAGCTCCTCCTTCCTGAGCCTCCTCCCCCTGCCAGGCTCTGAGCTGGGCCTGGGTGGGCCTCTCCATTTAGACTCCATGGCATGCCTGTGAGACAGACGCTGCGGTCCCTGCTCCAGCCTGGGAGACTGAGAAGGAGGGAAGGCATTCACCCAGAGCCATCAGCCAATAAATGGAAGAGACAGGGCTTGCCTGGCCTAGGTCCCTCGAGCCTTCTGTTATTACCTGATGACCAGAGACTGTTCTTTTTATTTTCTGCTTAAATAAAGAACTGTTTGTTCTAGAGCAGCGTGTGTTAGAATCACTCAGAGGACTTGTTAAAACCCACACTGTTGAGTCCACTCCCAGGTTCTATTCCGTAGATTACTGTTGGGCCCAAAACATTTTAATTCCTACCAGGCTCCCAGCTGTTGCAGTTGCTGCTGGTCTAAGGATCTCACTTAGAGAACTGCTGTTCTAGGGGAGATGCCCAAACTAACTGAAAAATTAAAAAAAACTTATCCAGGGGCTGGAGGCATAGCTACAAAAGGCCAAGTGGGACACGGGCCAGATCTAGCAGGCTTGCCTCTTGTGCCATTGTGGAGTGTGAGGTGGCATGTGATGGCTCCAGAGGGAACCCAGTGACTCTTACCAGCCTGGGGTCAGACATGGCCCCAGAGAGGAGTTGGTGGCAGCCGAGTTTCGAGGCCTTGCTGATGGCAAAGGAGGCTTCCCACATCCAGATCCCAGAACTGGCTGAGATTCAGACAGGAAGTCAGGAAGCCCCAAGTCTGTTCATAAGGCTTTCAGAATGTATCCAAAGGAAAATAAAAACAAAAATTTAAGATAATGCTTTCTGCAAATTTTACCATGCGCTAGGCGCTGTGCAAGGTGCTGTGCTTGGGTTAACTTAGCTCTTACAGAGGAGAGCTGTGCTGCTTTCCACTTAACAGGTGGGTGGCAGAGGCTCAGAGAGGCTGAGAAACTTGCTCAAAGTCACATAGTAAGGCAGAGCCAAAGTGTGTGTTGACTCTCAGCCTTCCAGAGTCCACCAGGCTGCCCCTAGAAGGCATCGAGGCAGTTTTCTGTTTTATATTGATAGTGTAGTCAGAGATGAGAGACCACACACACACACACAAACACACATGAGTGCTGGAGTAAGGGGCCCTAGAACTCCATGCTGGGCTCTGTCATTGTTGGCCATGTCTCTTAAACCTTTACATCCTTTGTTTCCTCATCTGTAAAAAATGAACTTGTTGGAAATCCTGTCCCCTTCAGTGGATCAGTCACATAACCTGCTCCCCCTCTGTGAACTGATCTCTACCTGTGTCCAGAGCATCCCATCCATTGCCGTCTTCTGGAAACCTCAGGGCAGCGGCAGGAAGCAGAGCTGTGCCTGTCCAGAGGTCAAGGCAGCTTGACCCCAATGCCAGCTGCCTCTTAGGTCTGAGAGCAGAGACTTCGGCTATATTTTAAGGATTTAGGGCTGGAATTTTGATTATTGTGATATAGTTAGTAGCTTTAAAAAGCACCAATAATATGAAATAAAAGCAACATCCGTCAGCTTTTTCATATTGCTGAGTATATGTAGGACTTCTATCATGTGACAAATTCATGCACTACTTTGGCTGGAGGTGCAAAACACAGTTATTTAAAAAGCACTGGACTCAGGAAGGACAGAACATGAGAAATGGCTCTTGTGAAAACAGAGCTCCCAGGGGCCCCCTTTCCCTTTGCCCACGTAGGCATACATGGGGACAAGCCTCTTTGAAACTTTGTAGTGTTTGGTCAGTGAATTGGAAAGGGAATCTATCCATGGGGAAAAATTCTAAATCTGTACGAAATCCTTGGAAATAACCAAAATGTCCCTAAATCCAAGAAGGAATGAGATAGGAAGGCCTCCACCACTCCTCAGAGTGTCTTGGAAAATTCTTATGATGTGAAGAGGAAAAGACAAGCTAGAAAATGATTGCTAGACATGGGTGTGAGAGCTAAGTAAAAACTGCACCTCGAAAGACAGCCCAGAAGGAAGTCAGTAGAATGTTGACAGTGGGTGGAGGTGGGGGATGGAAAAGAAGTTCCTTTTTCTCCTTTTCCTCTTCTGTGCTCTCCCAGGTTTCTTCCTTGGAGTAAACTTGATTTTTAAAATGAGAGAAAGATGGTTAACACCCTTAGGAAGCATCAGCTCCTCTCCATGCCAGAGCCTGACGACAGAAATGAGTGGTTTCTCCATCAATACCCACTCCCACTGGGCTGCTCGGTGGCCAGGGAGGTTGCCGCAGAGGTCGATGGTCCACATCCTTGCCATCAGTGTCCTGGGCGTCAGTGTCCTGGGCATCAGTGTCCTGGGGCGATTTTCCATTTGGTGCAGAAATAGCTCTTGTGTTTCTCCACCTGGCTTCTGTGGACGAGGGCTGGGCCAGCTACCAGCAAGTTAACATGGAGAATTGCGTAGACTCGGGAGTGGAGGAGAAGAGGCATTCACAGGCCAGGTCCTGGGACACAGGTGTTGTTGCCCTAATTTCACGGGGGTCCTAAGGACTGTAGTCAATATTTGTTTTGTAAAGCAGCTACTCAGGAAGGGTTTCGTCTACCACTTTGTTTTTTTGGTTTTTTTTTTTTTTTTTTTGAGACAGTGTTTTAATCTGTTGCCCAGGCTGGAGTGCAGTGGCACGATCTTGGCTCACAGCAACTTCTGCCTCCCAGGTTCAAGCAATTCTCCTGCCTCAGCCTCCTGAGTAACTGATTCGTGGTCCCCTTGGCCAGCTTAAGGCTCCTTCCACTAGTGTGGCTCAGGTCTTTCTGCAGGGTCAGAGGGAAGTCTGCCCGCTAGGTGACGGTGGTAGGAAGTGTGAGGGCCTCTGTCCCCCCGCTCCTGGAGGGGTAGAGAAATAAATGACTTTTTATCTCCTTTTGATCTGTCTTCTCCAAGACATTTTCCACAATGAAAATAATGCTTTTACCTGGAAAAGGGATTGCAAAGTGTCCCCCGACAACTTGGTAGAATACTATTTCCCTCATCTGGTGTCATCCTTTGGGCAATAAGAAAGATGTGATTCAGTAGGCAGTTGCAACAAAGAAAATCCCTGACCTCAGATCAGCCACAGGCCCTGGTCGGAGCTCACGTGTCCTCAGTGCAGTGCCTGGTATGTGCTAGACACTGGAGAATGGTGGGCTCCCTCCCTTCATAAAATCAGAAGCTGAGGTCCAAAGAGGGAAAAGCACTTCCCCAAGACCCCAGAGCTGGGTGACGGCAGAGCCAGACCTGTGGGTCAGGCATCTGGGACCCCTAACCTCAGAAGCCAGCATGGCCCCCTGCCCAGCATTCACAGTGAGGGAGCCATATGTGACGTGGGGGCCCACCCCTCAATCAGTCACTACAATCCTAATCATATCATGTAGAATGAGAAGCAGCCAGCAGCATCCAAGTGGTAGATGAGGCTGGGCGCGGTGGCTCATGCCTGTAATCCCAACACTGTGAGAGGCCAAGGTGGGTGGATCACCTGCGGTCAGGAGTTTGAGATCAGCCTGGCCAACATGGCAAAACCCCGTCTCTACTAAAAATGCAAACATGAGCCGAGTGTGGTGTAATCCCAGCTACTCGGGAGGCTGAGGCAGGAGAATTGTTTGAACCCAGGAGGCAGAAGTTGCAGTGAGCAGAGATTGCACCATTGCACTGCAGCCTGGGTGACAGAGTGAGACTTTGTCTCAAAAAAATTAAAAATTAAAAATAAAAATAAAAATATAAAATTAAATTAACTTGGGTTCTGGGGTACCCCAGCTTTCATCTGTGTTCAGGTGCAGATAACAGAAGCCACTCTGTCCAGCTACTTTACATAGAGGGATGGAGCACAGGGAAGTAGGTGCCAGTGGTGGAAGGCTGGGGATCAGAGTCTCGTCTGAGCTTAGGCTTGATCCCCAGAGTGTCACCCCAGAGCTGGCCTCTGAGGAGCTGCCCCCTCTGCCACCTCTGGGAGCTGGGGTTTTGGGAGCCACTGTCCCAGGGCTGGTTGCAGCCTCAGCTGCAAGCCAGGCAGGAGAAGGCCATGGGTGGACCCCTGGCACGAGAGCACAGCCTGTCTACCAGGCCCACACCAGCATGTGGACACCTTGCGCCATTACCACCTGGCTCTCATTTGTGTTCAGGTCAGGGCTGTGTGATTGAAGGACTGATCAACTGAATGAGTGATGGAACCTAAGCAACTACAGAATCCTAGCTCCAAGGGAGTCTGGGAGATGTGATTTGTAGCTCTTTAGCCTCTGCCGTTCAGGATAGCGATGACCCTGTCGGGGTCATTTCTTCCAGGTGCCAAGAAAGTGTGGATCAGCTGAGAAAGAGCCTCTCTCGAGTGAGGCCATCTGAAATGTTTAAGCAAATCATAGCTCCTGACTTCCCAAAGCAAGGGACTTGAAGAGGGTTCCTACTTAGCACGTCTGCTGTCGCCCAGGGTGTGAGATGACTTTTCAGGAACTGTATCAGGTGTGATGTAATTAAGGTTCCATGGGCCAGAGCCTTGTAAATTTCCTGAATCTCAGCAAAAGCACAGAAACAGTGCCGTCTAAACCTGATTCGCCTGTTAGGAAAATGCCAGCGCATGCCATCTTGCAGCCACTGTGGCTGCTGTGGCTCAGCCGGCTGGGGTGAGCCCACAGGGAAGGCGGCACAGGGAAGCCAGGACCTAGCACAGCACCTGTCCTATCAGGTGGAGCAGGCAGAGCTGTGCATGACTCGATTCCAAGGCACCGTGGGGGAGGCTCTGCAAGGCAGGGAAACAGGCAGCATTTTACCATGAAAACGGTGGGCAGGGTAAGGAGGAGGAGGAAGAGTGATTATTCCCTCCTGGGGGGACATCAGAGGGGACACCATGTGGCAGTTTGCTTCCTGGTACAGAGGAGGACTGGTGGGAGCAGGCCAGGTGGAATCCTGGCTCCCCATGTCACCTCCCTGATCCTCAGTTTCGTCATCTATACAATGGTGTGGTCAGTGGAATCCCATGGGCTTGCCAAACTTCAACGCAACTCTGTCTAAATGCCTGGTATGTGACAGGTAGTGCCACTGCTGGTAACCAGCGTTTCACTTTCTGCCAGTGGTTCTTGAGGGCTTTTCTTGTAGTCAGGACCCCTACCATGTAGTTGTGGTCGGCTGGCTGAACTGGACAGGGAGGAGGGCCTTAATATTTATTTATTTTTCCTGGGCAGTCCATTTCTTGGAATTCCGTATTCTTTAGTGTGGCTCCTGGCTGGTGCTAATTACCATAAAAAGTCAGAAAAGCAGCCAAGAAAAGGATAGCTGAGCAAGGGGCGGGGGACACGAGCCACCCTTGGCTGTGTGACTGTGGACAGGGACTTAGCTGCTCGGTGCCCGAACTGTCTCAGATACAAAATAAGGAAAGTGGGTCCTCCCTCTTGGGACCTTGAGGGGTTAAATAGATCACTCTGTGCTGACACCAAGTGCCTTCAAGGTCCCTCAATGTCGTGGCTTTGCTTCCCTCATTCCTGCTTCCAGTGGAGATGTTATCACTAGGGTGCCGATTTGTCAGAAGTCCTTAAATATTCCCATGTTTTTTTGGGTTCAAGCAGACTGAAATATGGAGTCACAGATGCCTGCATTTAGACATCAAGCACGTCGGTACATGTTATTTATGTATTTATTTACTTTGAGTCTTGCTTTGTTGCCCAGGCTGGAGTGCAGTGGCATGATCTCAGCTCACTGCAACCTCCGTCTCCCAGGTTCAAGCAATTCTCCCGTCTCAGCCTCCTGAGTAGCTGGGAATACAGGAATCCATCACCATGCCCGGCTAATTTTTGTATCTTTAGTAGAGATGGGGTTTCATGTGGTTCGCCAGGCTGATCTTGAACTCCTGACCTCAAGTAATCCACCCACCTTGGCCTCTCATAGTGCTGGGGTTACAGGTGTGAGCCACTGTGCCCAGCCTCAGTACGTGTTGAAAGGACACTTCATTCACTACTTATTTCCCCCCTCCCACCATTTCTTGAGTCCTGTGACACCAGCGTTTGCCAAGATGTTAGGTGACGATCTGAAAATGTTAGTAAGAAGTTCCTTGTGAGCCAGCTGTTCTGCTGAGCAGTGTGGTTTGGGGGAAGAACCAGTGGGATGGGCTTTAGAAGGCTTGGGTTCAAGTCCAGGCTGGCTGTGGCTCTCAGAGCCTCTGGTTTCTCATAGGTAACATGAGGAAAGAAGCAACTTCTCAGCAGGGGTGGGGTGGTTGATGCAGTGATTTTCAGGGGACTAGATTATTTTAGTCTGCAAAATGCTGTGTACATCAGGCTTTTTATTTTTTAATCAAGGCTGGGCCAGGCTGGGCCTGGGGAGTGCCCATCCCTAGAGTGGGATCGGGCAGCTCAAGGAGCATCTCATGTGTCAGTCTGCAAGGGCCGCCGTGATGGGGTCCACAGACCAGGCAGCTCACACAACAGACATTTGCTCCCAATTCTGCAGACTGGAAGTCCAAGATCAACCTGCCACCAGGGTTGATTTCTTCTGTGGCCTCTCTCCTTGGCTTGCAGATGGCCGTCTTTTCCCTGCATCCTCGTATGGTCTTCCCTCTGTGTGTCTGTGTCCTCTTCTTCCTGTGTTGTTAGGACATCTGTCATCTCGGATTAGGGCCTACCCTAACGATCCCATTTTACCTAATTTACCTCTCTAAAGACCGTGTTTCCAAACATGAATTCACGTCCTGAGGTGCTAGGGGTTGGGGATTCAACATAAGAATTCTGGAGGGACATGGGTCAGCCCATATACTGTGGCTTGAGAATGGGAGAGGATGGGGAGGAGTGGCCTCCAAGGAGACCAAGCAGCTCTGCCCCAGCCACACCAGAATGGAAACACACGAGCCCTGTGCCTGCCGTCTCCATTTGCCCAGGGTCTGCCGGGCAGCCCAGACAGTCTTGTTTGTGGAGTCCAAGCTAGAAGATACCTCTCTTGCTTCTGGGCATCCACAGCGGTTTATCTGAATCTCCACAGTGTGTTGTTCTGGGCTGTCTTTATAGATGCGCCACCCTCTCGTGCTGGACTCGAGGCGCTGGTGGGGGAGGGAGGGTGTGGCTCATCTCTGCCTCCACAGGCCTGTGGTGCAGTATTTGTGTATGTGAAAGAGGGCACTGCAGCACCATTGTATGGACAGGTTGAGTCCATTTCATAGGCACTCAAGTGCTGCTTTGATTCTGGCAGGCACCGAGCCAGGCTCTTGGGAGGTTGAGGCAACAGGCCTGGCTGTCACAGGCACCCAGTCTGGTGTGGGAGATGGGCAGTGCCAGCATAGCGTGATCAGAGCTGTGAGAAAGGGAAGCTTGGGGGATTATGCATATGCAAAGGAAGCCCCTGACCCAGCCTAGGGGTGGGAAGTGGTGTCAGCAAAAGCATCCCAGAGGAAGTGATGCCCAAGTTGAATTTTAAAGAAGATGACAGGTGGAAAAGAGAGGGAGGGGCATTTCAGGAAGAGAGTACAGTCATATTTGATGAGGCCAAGCTACAGTAGCAAAGAAACCCCAAAAGGTCCATATATTAATCCATTCTCATGCTGCTATAAAGATACTGACTCTGAGTAATTTATAAAGAAAAGAGGTTTAATTGACTCAGGGTTCTGCATGGCTGGGGAGGCCTCAGGAAACTTACAATCATGGTGGAAGGGAAAGGGGCATGTCTTACATGGCAGCTTTGGTGTGTGAAGGAGTAACTGTCACATCTTATAAAACCATCAGATCTTGTGAGAACTCACTTACTATCACGAGAACAGCATGGGGGGAACTGCCCCTATGATCCAGTCACCTCCCACCATGTCTCTCCCTTGACATGTGGGGATCAAGGAGATTACAATTCAAGATGAGATTTGGGTGGGGTTACAAAGCCTAACCGTATCAGTCCATTCTAGTTCACACATGCTCTAGCGCAGGCTCACTGCAGTGGGTGATTCAGGGATCCAGCCCCACTCTGTCTTGTCATCCCACCATCTCAATGCAGGGCTTTAAAGGTACTGCAGCTGGGAAGAGAGAAGAGTCATGTGAGCTTTTAAGAGCTTCCGCTCAGAAGTGACACAGGTCAGGTCTAATCATAGGACCCCTACTTCCTGCAAGGGAATCTGGGAAATGTTGGAAACTGTGTGGAGGATGTGCCAAGGACACCATGGAGAACACACTTGCTGGGGTGCCAGGGCCAAGAGAACACAGTGTTGATGGGAAGCATGGTCCCAGGGCAAAATTAGCTTTGCAAGAAACTTGGTAAAATAATGATTCTTCCTCTGCGCTTCCCTGCCCACTACCCACTATAGGGTATAATATCATGGCTGGAAACTAGACCCACAGAAGGAACAGTTTCTGAGGGGAGATGAATGAATCAGCTTGCATCAGGCTGGGAAGGATTAATTTCTTTGAGAACTCTTGTTCACTTGGTTTTTAAGGAATTGGGTTAAACATGGGCTCTGTCTCTCTCTTGCTCTTCGTCCCTCCCTCTGAAAGTATAAATAATATGGAGTGCTTGTTCTAACCTTTTTCATATGGAAACAAAATGTTTATGGCTATGCGTCTTCTAAGCCTTTCAAAGAGCTTGTGCTCTGAGTCACGGTCCCCATTACCAAGGGAGGTGCCTTGGCACTGAGCAGGAGCAGAGGCCTGCCTATAAAATATTCAGGAGCTTAGCTATCTTTAAAATTTTTGCTGGCACAGGCTTTGTCTTTGTGATTTTCACTCAGATTCATTTTTATGAGCTTTTTAGTGTTCTATTGGGCCATATTATTTCATTATGAGCTCCTTGAGTATCATTTTTATAATGAAATTTTTATCTGTTGAATTTATTACAAAGATCTTTCTTTAATTCAAAAAGATAAGGCTTGATTTTTTTGGTTGTAGTTTAGAGATGTGTCAACACCGAGAGATGAACAGTGGCTGAGAATTAATCGGTGCTTGCATTTCCCTTAGTTGACTATGAATGTGTTGAAGTTGGCTGGCTTTGTGCATGCGAGTCCTGAAATGCGGTGCCTTCTTGTAGCACAGCAACAAATCACACAAGTTGGTCTTGATCCACCCCAAGAGTCTCTTTTATTGGTGTATTTAGACAGTTGAAATTTAAAGTGATCATTGACAGAGGTAGATTAATATGTTTTCTACTTGTTACCCTTAATCTTTGTTTCTGTTTTTGTCTACTATTCTTTTTCTGCTTTCTGTGGTGGTTTTTTTTTTTTTCTTTGAGACAGAGTCTCTGTCTGTCATCCAGGCTGGAGTGCAGTGGTGAGATCTCAGCTCACTGCAACCTCCACATCCCAGGTTCAAGTGATCCTCCTGCCTCAGCCTCGCGAGTAGCTGCGACTACAGGCACGTGCCACCACTCCTGGCTAATTATTGTATTTTTAGTAGAGACAGGGTTTCACCATGTTGGCCAGGCTGGTCTCAAACTCCTGACCTGAAGTGATCCACCCACCTCAGCCTCCCAAAGTGCCCAGCTGCCTTCTGTGGTTTTAATAATGTTTCCATGTTCTGTCCTTCTGAACATATCAATTGTACTTTTTAAAAAACTTTTTTTAGGAATCTCCCTAGAGTTTGCAATATACATTTACAACTAATCCAAGTCCACTTTCAAGTAACAGCACACTGCTTCCTGTGTAGTGGAAGCATCTCATCACACACGGGTCCTGTTTTGTCTCTCCCATCATTGCTCTTATCCATAAGCTGTGGTGCCCATCAAATACACTGTTGCTGTTACCGCTTCAAACAAACTGTCCTATTCAATCAATTCAGAATAAAAAAGGAATTTATTTTATCTTCACAAATTCCTTCTCTAAAGCTCTTCGATTCTTTGTGTGGGTCTGAGTTTCTGACCTTGGTCATTTTTCCTCAATTCTGAAGAGCTGCTTTTAATCTTCTTTTTTAAGGCAGGTGACAATGGCAAATGCTTTCAATTTGTGTTTGTCTGAGAAAGACTTTCTTTTTCTTTCTCTTTTGAAGAATAATTTCATAGGCTACAGAATTCTACGCTGGTGGGTTTTTTCCTCTTCTCAATACTTTAAATATTTCCCTCACCTGTTTCTTGCTTGCGTGGTTTCTTCAGGGAAGTCAGATGTATTAATAATTCTTGTCCTTTTCCTCCATAGATGTTTTTCCCTCTAACTTCTTTCAGTATTTTTTCTTTTCTTTTTATTTTTTTAAGACAGAGTCTCACTCTGTTGCCCAGGCTAGAGTGGAGTGGCACCATCTGGGCTCACTATAACCTCTGCCCCCTGGGTTCAAGTGATTCTCGTGCCTCAGCCGCCTGAGTAACTGGAATTACAGGCATGCACCACAATGTCTGGCTAATTTCTGTAGTTTTTGTAGAGATGGGGTTTTGCCATGTTGCCTAGGCTGATCTCGAACTCCTGGCCTCAAATGATCCACCCACCTCAGCCTCCCAAAGTGCTGGGGTTACAGGTCTGAGCCACCACGCCTGGCCCCAGTATCTTTTCTTTAGCTTTACTTTTCTGCAGTTTGCATATGATATGTTAAATGTAGGGTTTGGGTTTTTTGTTTTTTTTTTTTTTGGCATTTATTCTTCTTGGTATTTTCTAAGCTTCCTGGATCTGTGGTTTGGTGTCTGACATTAATTTTGTGAAATTCTCAGATACTGTGCTTCAAATAGTTCTTCACTTTCTTTTTCTCTTCTTATCCTGTTATTCTTTTTACGTGTGTTTTTACCTTTTGTAGTTGTCCTTATAGTCTTGAGATATTTTTGGAGACAAGGTATTACTGTGTAACTCAGGCTGGAGTGCAGTGGTGTGATCATGGCTAACTGTAGCCTCAACCTCCCGAGCCTAGGTGATGCTCCCATTTCAGCTGAGGTGGGGGGTGTATATCACCACGCATTTCAGCTGAGGTGGGGGATGTATATCACCACGCATGTATTTTTTGTAGAGACAGGGTTTCCCCATGTTTCCCAGGCTGGTCTTGAACTCCTGGGCTCAAGCAATCTGCCTACCTCAGCCTCCCAGAGTTCTAGGATTATAGGTGTGAACCCCTGCACCTGGCTATCCTGGGATATTCTGTTTCTTTTTTTTTTTTTTTAGTCCTTTTTTTCCATCGCTTTCCAGTTAGGAAATATTCTGTTGGCGTATCTTTAAGCCCACTGACTCTTTCTTCAGCTGTGTTCAGTCTACTAATGAGCCCATGAAAGGCATTCTTCATTTCTGTTACAGTACTTTTTATTTCTAGCATTTCTTTTTTATCCTTTTTTTAGAACTTTCATCTCTGCTTACATTACCCATCTGGTTTTGCATGTTGTCTGCTTTCTTCATTAGAATCCTTGGCATATTAGTTATAGTTCTTTTAAAGTCCCAGTCTGATCATTGCAGCATCTCTGCCATTCCTGGTTCCAATGTTTGGGCTCCCTTTTTTGCCTTTCAGTATGCCTCGTAATGTTTTTTGTTGCGAGCCAGACATGATGCATTTGGTAAGAGGAGTCTAAACTGGTTCCCCTGGAGGTTTTTGCTCAGGTATGTTGTGATTCTGTGTATCTGCCTCTCCAAATGTTGGGGCAGTAATTTGTTCTGTGACCTCAGTTGTCTGATGGGTCCAAGATAAGTTCTTGATTTGCATTTTGTTGAACTTGCCTGTGTAGATGGGAGTCATGCTTCTAAGCTCCTTGTGTGACAGACCAGAAACTAAAAGTTTGGCTCAGTTCTTACTGCTTCCTCCCTCCCTCCTTCTTCCCCTGCCTCCCTTTCTTCTGTATAGAGTCCCCCACTTCATTGGGCAGGACTTTGCCAAAGTGGCCTGGGGCAGGTAAGTGCATAGTGTTGCCCTAACTGGAAGTTTCTCTCATCTTTTTGGGGTTGGCATGATGAACTTGGACCTGGGCTCTGTGGGTCTCTGACCATGAGGCCAGAGATGTTCCAGAATCTTCCAGATTTAGAGATGCCTCTCCTCCTAAACTTGGCTTCTTTGGGACGTATCAAGATGGACTTGTTAGGACTAGGAGAAGGAGGCTGTCAAGGGCAAGGTCGTCACGCTGTTCAGCTGTTGCTATATCTCCTGCTGTCCTCCACTGCAGAGGCAAACATGCTGATTCTGTGACTGGGAGACAGTGACAGGTGATGGTGACAACTGAGGCTGCCAGCAACAGAAAGGATGTTTGACCTCGGAATACTTTTCTAGGGACAGGAGTGGTGGTCCACAGAGAAATCTCATCATAACCTCTTTGGCCATATTGCAAAGGGATGGTTTCCTTCTGATCTGTGTAGGGAGACATTGAGAACAGCAGCTGAGTGGGGGTCTGGAAGAAGGAGCTTTCAGCAGGAATGGCCATCAGCATCATGAGGGCAGGGCGTGATGGGTCCTGCTCAGCATCCTGGTCTCTGTACCCAGCAGTACGGCGTCTGGATTTCAGGAGGCATGCCACAAACTTCTGCTGAACAAATAATGAGGTGGTGTGTTTAACAGGTCAACTTCAATCTGATCTCAAGCCTTATAGATTGTAGAGATCAAACATGCATGGCTTTGTTTATCCAAGAGCAAGGCCAAGGGCTCTTGATGGTCAGTATCTTACCATTTAGCCAAGGGCCATATTTAAAGATTGAGGGTGCCTGGCTGGCACCCAGCATCTGACCACACATGTGCCAGCTCTTGTCTAGTTGTACTTGGCTCTGCAGAAGGGGTGGCTGTTTTTACCAAGGAATCAGGAAACCTGTGTCCCTTGTTGGCTGAATGGCATGTGTCCTCCTGTCTGAACTCTGTAGATGTGGAGACACCCCACAGGGTGAGAGTGAAAGTGGGATATGTGATGTCTTCATCATCCAGCAGGTGTCCAAAGAGGGCTCCTGGGGGTACTGATACCTACTTGGGGTGGGCACCTTGCCTGGTACTGGAGACTTAACTAAACCAGATGGCATGGAAGGCACTCCAAAGGCAGCAAGTGGACCAGACACCTGGGTGAGATGGCCAGGGGCCCAGCAAGACACCCACTGGGTGTGGGGCTCCCAGGCAGTGGGCCGCCGCGGGTGCGTTCCTGTTACTGCTGTTTTATTTCTCTGCAGGGGTGGGGTGGGGCTGATACTTGCTACAGGTGGTGCTCTCTGGTGGCCCTGGGTGAGTGGCTGGGAGGAAGAGGGACAGGGAGACCCTGGAGGCCTGTGAGGTAGGCCAGCTGTAGGTGGCAAGGCTGAGGGGACTGGAGGGACTCCAGAGAGAACTTGGCAGGTGGAACATGGGGCTTGGGCAGTGCATGTGGGGAACGAGCCCCAGAGGGAATGGACAGAGGAGGCACGTGGCTTCCATGTTTGCTCATCTGGGCTAGGGCTTTGTCAGGCAGATAATGGGCCCATTCATTTTTTTTTTCCACTTGAAGAAGCACATTGAAGACCAGCTGGGTCCCCTGTTGTGGAGACAAATTTCCCAGGCCACGGGCTTGGACCTTGTGCCAGTAAAGACTCCCCTTTGCTCCCTCCTCCCTCCTGGTCTCTTCTGAGCTCATTCACTGCTCGCAGCCCCTGGGCCCCGGCTTCGGAAGCAGGTGGCCTTCTGTCCACCCGTTTGAGGGACACACCTGCAGGGACACTTCTCTTGCCCTGGCTCCATGGAGAGCCATCACTTGTGGGGCTCTGATAGTCTAGGAGCCTGGATACAGTGAGAGATCTCCATTTCACAGATAGGGAAACTGAGGCACAGACAACTCAGAGAACTGACCCCAGACCCCGAGTGACCTGCTTGGGAGGTGAATTCATGTCTGTCTGGCTCTAAAGCCTTTTTCTAACCACATGACTGTGGTCAGTTACTGTCTCAGGCCCCAGCATCTTCACCTGCTTCACCCACCTGCAGGTGGAGGCAGTGGGAGTCCTGGCATCACAGCCTTTACAGGGCATTGTTGTGGGGGTCAAATGAGATTGTCCTGTGGAAGGCGGATAGGGTGCTTGATAAATAGCAGGTGTTACCCAGAGACGGGAGGGTGGATGCGAACTTTCTGATGTCTGAAGGGCTCCTGTGTGCAAGAGCAGGAGTGGACGCATTTTGGGGGCTTCCGAGTGCCTGGAGGAGCTAAGGGCAGAGGTTATAAGGGCACTGGTTTTTGTTTGCCTTTTTTTGGTTCGAAATGAGAAGTGCTCTCTGAAGTGAGGGTTGCCAAGGGTGAGCCCGGTGGGTGGGGGGCCTCCTGTCACTGGAAGGACTTTGGAGAGAGGCTGTGGGACCACGTGTTGGGGAAGGGGGATGAAGGAGGGAATCCCGAAGGAGTGAAGGGAGGATGTGGCCTGTGGGGCCTTCCCAGGTGCCCACTGGCCTCGTCTTCCTTCACATTGTTTCTCTGCACATGGTGCGGGGCCACATTTCTGGGCCACCTCCCAGCCTGCTGACCCAGCTGTTGCAACATTTGGGCCTCAGCAATGTGCCAGTGAGGTCGACATCGCTACTGTCCCTGCTAAGCCCTTGGCGGGGGAGCCCGAGGCTGATAGCCGGTCCTCCCCCACCGGGCCCCGCCTGTGCCGGCCACCCTGGCCTCTTCTTGCTCCCTCAGGCACAGGCTCCCCCATGGCACAGACTCTCCCCTCTCCTCTGCTTCTCATCTTTCCTTCCAGAATGTCTGGCTTTTCAGCAAACCCCATGGTGTGAGTTTTCAGTGTGTGGGGTGTGCTGTGGCTGTGGCTCTGAGCCTCAGTTTTCTCATCTGTAAATTGGGAGAACAGCCTGTGCCCTGCCTGCCCCTGAGCTTGCTGTGGCTCGGATGGGTCAGGTGCGCAGCGTGTGGTGAGGCGGACGGGGCGACGTGCCAGGCTCCAAAGCCCACCAGCCCAGTTTTCTCTCAGAAGAAAGAGAATGACATTCCTTGGCCGGGGATTGCTGGGGAGCCTGTCCTGTTTTCGGAGCCATTGACTGCGCTGCTGAGTGTGGTATAGGGATGTGTCTTCTGTATGTGTGTGTGGCATATGTGGTATGGGTTTCTGTAGGATGTGCGTGTGATGTCTGCATGTGGTGTGTGTGTATGTGTGGCATCTGTGGTATATTTTTCTGTATGATGTGTGTGTAATGTCTGTGTGGTGTGTGTGTTGTATGGAGTGTGTTTCTGTATGATGTGTGTATTTGTGTGTAGTGTGTGTGGCAGCATATGTGGTGTGGATTTCTGTATAACGCATATGTAATGTCTGTATATGTATGGTGCATTGTGTTGCATGGGGTGTGTTTCTGTATGGTGTGCGTGCTTGTGAGTGGTGTATGCATGGGATGTGTGTGCATGTGTGGTGTGTTTCTATATGGTGTGTGTATTTGTGTATGATGTAGCCGTGTGGTGTGTGTGTGTGTGGTGTATGTGGTATATGTTTCTGTATGATGTGCGGTGTGTCTTTGTGTGGTGCAGTATGTGTGCATGTATGTTGTATGGAGTGTGTTTCTCTCTGGTGTGTGTGTGCTTTTGAGTGGTATATGTATGGGTGTGGGGGGCGTGTGTGGTATGTGTCTCTGTGTGGTGTATGTATAGGTGTGTCTGTGGGGCATGTGTGGTGTGTGCTTCTGCATGCTGTGTGTGTGTGTGTGTTTATGGTGCATGCTTGTGAGTGGTGTATGTATGGGTGTGTGGGGGGCATGTGTGGTGTGTGTGTGCGTGTGTTTCTGTATGATGTGTGCATGCTTGTGAGTGGTGTGGGGGGCATGTGTGCTGTGTGTTTTTGCATGTTGTGTGTATGTGCGTGTGTGTGTTTCTGTATGATGTGTGCATGCTTGTGAGTGGTGTATGTATGAGTGTGTGGGGGTGTGTGTGGTATGTGTTTCTGCATGCTGTGTGTATGTGTATGTGTATGTTTCTGTATGGTGTGTGTGTGCTTGTGAGTTGTATATGTATGTGTGGGGGGTGGAATGTGTGGTGTGTTTAAACATGTTGTATGTGTGTGTGCATGTGTTTCTGTATGGAGTTTTCATTCTTTTGAGTGTTTTATGTATGTGTGTTTGGGGGACATTGTGTGGTGTGTGTTTCTGCATGGTGTGTGTATGTGTGTGTGTGTTTCTGTATGGTGTGTGCATGCTTGGGATTTGTATATGTATGTGTGGTATGTGTTTCTGCATGCTGTGTGTATGTCTGTGTGTGTGTTTCTGTATGGTGTGTGCATGCTTGTGAGTGGTGTATGTATGTGTGTGGGGGGACATGTGTGGTGTGTATTTCTGCATACTGTGGGTATGTGTGTTTCTTATGGTGTGCATTTGCTTGTGAGTGGTGTTTGTGTGTGTGTGTGTGTGGTGTTTCTGCATGGTGTGTGTATGTGTGTGTGCGTGTGTTTCTGTATGGTGTGTGCATGCTTATGAGTGGTGTATGTATGGGTGTGTGGGGGGGTATGTGTGGTGTGTGTTTCTGCATGGTGTGTGTTTGTGTGCATGTGTTTCTGTATGGTATGTTCATGCTTGTGTGTGTAACATGCATAGAATCACCCCCTCCCAAACACATGAGGGACTCTTGGGTATTTGTTGGGTGCAGAATGAACCTGACCCAGAAAAGGATGTCTGGACAGTGTGGTCCACTGTGGCCATAGATGGACCTGGGAGAGCAGCATCAAGTGGTCTGCGTCCCAACTTGGTGAGGCCACATCAGCAGGGAACCATGGGGAGGGTCACCGCCCATGGCCCTAGAGCCTGGATGGGTTGGCATGTTGGCCTAGACCAGGGGAGGCCACTGAGTCACACGAATGCAGACAGGCAAGGGTGAGGGCAGGCTGGGGCAGTGGCTGTAGGGGGCGCCTCTAAGAACAGAGGTGATAGGGGACAGCTCTTGGTGGCTGGATGTTGAGGGTTGGGGAAGCCTTGGGCCCATTCACGATTAAGCTGCCACACTTAAGCGTGGAACTGGGTCCAGGTCACCAAGTGCTCTGAATGTGCTGGTGCAGGTGGCTGCTCTGTTGTTATTTCTGTGTTGATGAGACCCGCCAGCTGGGACCTCCTGGTGTCTGTGATGGTCCAGGGGCCTAGGAGCCCTGGCCGCAGGTGGCCCTCTCTGGGATTAGCAATGGTTGCCAGCCCTCATCCCACGTGGTGCCATCTGCATAACCCACCGGCGTTATGGATGGAGAGTCCTGGGTGGAGAGAAAACAGCCAGGTCAGGGCTAGGGGATGGTGGCAGAGCTGGGGCAAGGGACTGAGCCTCCTGCCCTCATTCCAGGTCCTCTTTACCTCCAGGAGGCATCTTGCCTCCAAGCCTAGAGTATGTGTTAGGAAAACCTAACTAGGTTGACATTATTGACTACGCCTTACAGAAGTTTCATCTAAAACTTCCTCTAACTATTTCGCATCAGTATAAAAAGAGACAGCAAGCACCTTGTTAATTTTCTATAATTGGAAAATGAGGTCTCCTAATAAAGTTAATTTCCTAGATTTCCCAGGACTTTTCTTTTTTTTTCTTTCTTTCTTTTTTTTTGTTTTTTTTTTTTTGTTTGTTTTTTAGAGACAGGGTCTCATGGCTCTCTTGCCCAGGCTGGAGTGCGGTGGCACCATCATAGCTCACTGCAGCCTTGAGCTCCTGGGCTCAGGGGCTCCTCCCACCTCAGTCTCCTGGGTAGCTGGGACTGCAGGCTCACACCACCACATCCAGCTAACTTTTAATTTTTTGTAGAGACACGGTCTTCCTCTGTTGCCCAAACTGGTCTTGAATTCCTGGGCTCAAGCCATCCTCCCGCCTTGGCCTTCCAAAGTGCTGGGATTATAGATGTGAGCCACCATACCCGATCAGGCTTTTTCTTTTCAAGTATGAATGGACTTTTTATTTTAATCTCCTCTCTCTTTTGGGGCGGTGGCATGGTGGAAAATCTTTGCAGTCTTTCCTTTTCCTGTCTGTGTCTTCGCCTTTTGCACAATGCTGTTTTCTAGTTGCCTGTGTCCATTTGGCCCTGGGCTGGGAGAACAGACAGCTCAGCTGCTAGGATTGTGTGAAAATCCTGAGAATCAAGATTTATGCAATCAACAAAATAATGAAAGAAATGGTACTGGGTTTTCTTTTGAGCAGAATTGAAATACCAGAGTGAAGCTCATGCCCCAGGCCAGCTTCAGCTCCTTCCATGAATCCTTTGTGGCCCAAGTGGGGACTCAGAGGCTGCCAGAGTCTCTGGGAGGCTCTGTGCCTTCAGGTTTGGGCCTGGGACGGGGGTTTTGCCTACTGTGTCATGTGCACTGGCTCTGGGTAGGGGGTTTGGTCCCCTCAGAAGCATGCCTCCTCCCTCAGTGGCAAGAGCTCTGTTCCAAGGGACTGTATGACCTCCAGACAGGTGAGCATTTTGCGGGGGATGTTGAAAACTAGTAGCGTTGACAGAAAATAGAAAAATGGAGCCTTTAGCATTTGCTAAATTCTTACAATATTAACAAGTGACATCTTTCGTTTAAAGGATTTTGTACTTTGCAATTAAATCATTATAATTGTTAACAGATATGGGCTGTTAACTCTTACTGAGTGCTTGTTACAGCCTGGTCCCTGTTCTGAACACCTTAAAAGTATAAAATCATTTCATACCCACAACAATCTTATGAGGAAGGAATTATTACTAGCCTCATTTTCTGATGAAGAAATTGAGGCACAGAGAGGTGAAGCCTCCTGTCTGAGGTCACACAGCTGGTAAGTGGAAGAGCTAAGAACCCACACAGTCCCTGTGGCTCCTGAGCCCAAGCTCTTACCCTCCACATCCCCGCCCCTCCACCCCCCCACACCACATGGGCTGGGTCCTGTCCTCCCAGCTTTGCAGCTGATGAAACGACAGTTCAGGGATTGAACTGAAGTCCCCCACATCCCAGAGCCAGCACTTACTTGTGTGGGACTTGAATTCAGGTCAGCAGCTGCTCCCTCTAACCCCTATTTATATCACATTATGTTATTTTTCTTCATAAGGCCTCTGCCATTCCTTGTATCTTGGCACAGTCTTTTAAAGACAAGAATCTTTTGTGATTTTCATGCTAAATATGCAACGCAGAGCCTTTATAGATCCTTTAGAAAATGTATCCAGGCAAAAATCAAATCTAAACAAAAGGAAAAACCCAAGTACCCTTACCCCTTTCAAAGACATCCACTCTTAATAGATTATAAATATTTGTCTATGCCATTTATTATCATTATTAGAGACAGGGTCTCACTCTGTCGCTCAGGCTGGAGTGCAGCGGTTTGATCTCGGCTCACTGCAACCTCCACCTCCTAGGTTCAAGCAGTTCTCCTGCCTCAGCCTCCCGAATAGCTGGGAGTACAGGCTAATTTTTGTATTTTTAGTAGAGGTGGGGTTTCACCATTTGACCAGGCTGGTCTTGAACTCCTGACCTCAAGTGATCTGCCCACCTCAGCTTCCCAAAGTGCTGGGATTACAGGCGTGAGCCACTGCATCCGGCCCTGTCTATGCTATTTTAAATGCCTACACTTAAACATAAGCCTGCCTACAAATGTACATATATACAGTGTATATTATACGCAACATATATACACATTACTTATACACTGTAGTATGCTGTATATGCTTTTTCCATTTAATAGGTGGCAAACATCAGAGTCTGTAAGATGATGGCCACAGGTCAAATCTGGTCCACAGATGGTTTCTGTTTGGGCTGCACAATATTGAAACAAATTTACGTGAATTAGTTTCTAACATGTACAAATTGGAAATTTCTCATAAAAATCAATGTTGGCTTTCTCTGGAAAAATCAGATCTGGCTCCTCTGTTTAATGCTCTTGAACATCGCTGAAGCTGCGTTGTGGTCGCTAGAGCAGATGGCGTGTGCCAAGGGCTCACCCCTGTCACTTCCTGTGCCTTTGCTGTGTGCTCCCTGCTGGGTCCAGGTGCAGGCTGCATGTCTGTGCAGGCTGCGCTCCTCCACGGCATAGCCATCACTGGATTTACTAGTGCAGTTTTGTAGTACAAGAAATTCCCTATGGCGAGACATTTAGGTTGTTTCCAACTTTTGCTCTCCTGATGCCTGGCACAGTTCTTTGGAAGGTGAGAGGGGAGTCGAAGGCAAGAGAGTATTGGCCTCCAAATAGTCATGCTGTCCTGGGCCTGAACACTGAGGACTATTTGACGCCCCTGCCCCTTACGAAGCCCACTATTGATAGAGCCATAGGAAAAATCCTGGGTCAAGCTGTGGACGTTGTTGGCAAATCTGGCAGCACATGCCAATGAGAATGATGATGATGATAATGAAGCTGCTGCCATTTTTTTTTTGAGACAAGGTGTCGCTTTGTCACCCAGGTTGGAGTGCACTGGCATGATCTCCGCTCACTGCAACCTCTGCCTCCCAGATTCAAATGATTCTCCTGCCTCAGCCTCCTGAGTAGCTGGGATTACAGGCGTGCACCACCATGCCTGGCTAATTTTTGTATTTTTAGTAGTAGAGGGGGGTGAAACACCATGTTGGCCAGGCTGGTCTCGAACTCCTGACCTCAGGTGATCCGCCTGCCTCGGCCTCCCAAAGTGCTGGGATTATAGGCGCAAATCACTACGCCTAGCCTGCTGCCATTTTTTGAGCATCGCTTTGTGCCAGGAAATGTGCCAAGAAATGCCCAAACCTGAAGGCACTTAGCCTCCAGCATCTCTGTGGAGTGGGGACAGCCTCTGAGTCCCCACTTGGGCCACAAAGAATTCATGGAAGGAGTTGAAGCTGGCCTGGGGCATGAGCTTCACTCTGGTATTTCAGTTCTGCTCAAAAGAGAACCTAGTACCATCTCTTTCATTATTTTGTTGATTGCATAAACAGCATGAGCACCATTACGGGATTTAAAGTGAACCTGAAAATCCAGGGATGTGAACTGGTGAGAAGCACATTTGCATCTCTCCAGGTGCCACCTGGCAGGGCTCACAGGCTGCTGTGGTCCATGGGCTCCCTCCCTGCCTCTGCCTGGGCTGTTTCTGAGTTGGCTGGTGTGCCTTTGCTCACTCGGCCACCAACAACTTTTGGGCCCTGAGGTTATTTCCAGTTTTTCATTGTCATCAACAATTCAAATTATGCCACATGTAGCATCTTTAGGCATATGGCTTTTTCCTTTCGGGAATTACTTCCTTAGAATAAATTCCCAGGAAGCATATTACTGAGCATGGGGTAGGAATACCGTTGTAGCTTTTTAAGTCAGCACAATCAATTTGGATTTAGATATTTAAACCAAAGACGTATACTTACTCAGAGAGACATTTTTTCCTAAGGGCTCATTAAGTAATGAATGTGTGTTTAAAAAAAAGTGTGACCAGATTCTTTAGGATAAACTGTTTTCTGTCCACAGAAAGGATTTGACTCTGCCAAGCTACCTCATTCATATTTCCACCAAGGAGCCCCCTGAGATCTCCATGTAATTTTTGGTGACATGAGCAGGAAGTGTTACAAAGAAGACCTCTTGGTGATGGGCTGGAATTTCTGCTTATCAGATATTATTTGGATTTGAGTTGCCTTGAAGGAGCTAATTTTCTTTTTGTGTCTGTGTTATTTGAATCCTGTTATAAAAATATTAGGACATGTGGGGTTGGAAGCAGGAGACCTGAGTTGGAAATCTCATTGCAGTGACCAGATCACTGAGCAATCTTGGGCAACTCACGTCCGCTTTTGAGCCTTAACTTTTTTCATCTGCACCTGGGAGGTCCCTTCCAGTCTCACCTCATAGGGTGTGAATTGTGACTGTAGAGGGATGTGTGAGCAGGGAGTCATTGTGGTTTCCTGGTGATGTTAACACAGTGTGGCAAGGGGCAAGGCTTATTCAGACTTGTGTTCTGAGAAGCTGGTTTCCCTCAGGCGTTAAAGTGCTGAGTGTGTTCCAGGAGTGGTTTTCTGTTTGTTTGTTTGTTTGTTTGTTTGTTTCTGACATGGAGTTTCACGCTTGTTGCCCAGGCTGCAGTGCAATGGCACCATCTCGGCTCACCGCACCCTCTGCCTCCTGGGTTCAAGCGATTCTGCTGCCCCAGCCTCCCAGGTAGCTGGGATTACAGGCATGTGCCACCACACCTGGCTAATTTTGTATTTTTAGTAGAGACAGGGTTTCTCCATGTTGGCCAGGCTGGTCTTGAACTCCTGACCTCAGGTGATTCATCTGCATCATCCTCCCAAAGTGCTGAGATTATGGGCGTGAGCCACCACATCCTGTCCCAAGAGTGGTTTTTCCCTGCATGCCTGGTATATTAATTTCCTGTGGCCTCCATAAACAATGACCACAAACTCGTGGTAAACAGAAATTTACTCTCGCAGCTCTAGAGGTTGGAAGTCCCAGATCACAGTGCTGGAGGGGTCACATTCCCTCAAAAGGCACTAGGGGAGAAGCTGTCGGTCCTTCCCTCCTCCAGTGTTGGACGGCTGCTGGCTGTCCTGGGCTTCCCTGGTTTGGCCTCAGCACTCCGGTCTCTTCCGTGGTTTTGCGTGGGCTTCTCTCCTGTGCGTCTTCTCTGTGCATCTCCTAAAAGAAGGACTCTTGTCAATGGATTTAGACATTACCCTACTCCAGGATGATTCCTTCTTGAGATCTTTAACTTCATGACATCTTTGAAGACACTTTTTCCCAGTAAGGGCACATCTGCAGGTTCTGCGGAGCAGGATGTGATCATATCTTTTTGGGACCACCATTCAGCTCACCTCGGCCATCATCAGTCAGAAGCTGGCCCATGCTGCCCAACCAGAGCTCTGCCCTTGTCTCCTGTGGCCTCAGTCCAGGGTCCCCACCCTTCTCCTTGCCTCTCCAATTATCACCACGAAGCTGTGCTTTAAGGAGGGGAGGAAATTTTGCAGTGGGCCTGAGAAGGCCGGACAAGGCCCTGGACCTAGTGCATTGGAGATATTGTTGGTGGGCCTTGTGGAAGGCTGTGGGGGTCAGGCCAAGCACCTGGCATATAGGTCAAGGGTGGTAAATATCCACCTCCCGTGAGCCAGTCCTGTTGGCTCCAGAACTGAAATATCTCTGCAGTCCACCCAGCTCTGACATCACACACTGTAGGAAGTAGAAAAGTTCCTTTTTAAAGTTTCCTTTCTTGTTAATAATAAGCATGCTAATAACTCTTTGTTAAGCCCTATCCTATGTAGCTGTTAGATATGCCATGCTTACAGGCACGTAGTACATTCTATGTCCTTGTACTTTAACCAAGATATCTGTGCTGGACGTGCTCACAGGCATGTCCCAGCTTTCCATTGCTTTTACCTGTTTAGAAAAGTTTTAAGTTATTAGCCAACCGTGTTTTAGTTTAGATTGTGAGGTCTGGCTCCAGCCAATGGTGATCAGACACAGTAGTAAGGACGACCCCAAATGCGTAAGGGAGAAATATGTCTGTTTTCCTTTGTTTATTGTAGTCTTATGGCAAGATGGCTAGTGAGAGTACCTTTCCTACCGGAAGTAAAAATTGCTGAAAGATCCCTGGTCTCAGTGCTAATTTTTCTTTGCAGCACCGAGCATCTCTTTCCAACACATGCCCCCTTGTCTCACCCTCCATGTCATTTGTCTGTGCCTCAGCAGCCCAGGTGTCCTTTAAACAGCAGGATGAGAGTCGCAGAGCCTCTACAGTGCTTCCTGTGTGCCAGGCAGGGACCCATTTCACTCTTGCCACCACCTCTCGGGTGCAGCTGTTATCATGTGCTCTTTAGTGAAATGGAAACCCGAGTCACACCTTGCTAATGGCTTCCCAGCATGCCCAGCGTAGGACTTAAACTCTTTCCAGGGCAGGCTTCATGGGAACATGACCTGTGCTGTCCTGCAGGGCCTGCATTCGGAGGGCCTGGCTCTTGGTTTAATGCTCCGCTGTCTCTGTCATGCAAGTCTTAATAATTCTGAACAAGGAGCCTCATGTTTTCATTTTGCACTGGGCTGCAAATGCATAGCAGGTCTTGACTCTGTGCTTGGTGTAGGACCCCCATGTGGTGTGGCAGTTTGCCCTCTCCACCGCCTGCCCATGACAGGTGATATTTGATAGCTGTGTATCACAGTGCCCTGTAGACTTTTCCTTGGCAGCACCTACCACAAGCCATCATTATTTTATGTATTCATTTCCATAATGGTCTCCCTGACCAGACAGTTCTGTGATGGCCGGGACCCTGTCTGGTCCTCCTGCAGGCCTCGTATATTAATTTCCTGTAGGCAGTTAAAGGGCAGCCGAGCTTCCGAAGCACAGACAAATGACAAGGAGCCTGGGACAAGGGGGCTTGTGGTGACCACGATGGGTGGGCTGCAGAGATACTTCAGTTCTGGAGCCAACAGGACTGGCTCACAGGAGGTGGAGATTTGCCATCCTTGGCCTATATGCCAGACAAGGTCCAGGGTCAGCAGGGCAGCTCCACATGCCTTCAGGAAGGAGTGTTCTCTGAGGACTCCACCTCCTGTGAGTCCTGAGCAGTCAGTAACTCTTCAGCCTGCCGCGCTGAGCCAGGGCTGTGTTCCTTCCTTGACAGTGGGCTGTGCCATCTCCTGCTTGGTGGCAGCTGGCTCAGAATGAAAAGCCCTGGGTGCAGCAGACACCAAGCTCAGCTCCAGCAGGAGAGTGCCCTGCTGTTGCTCCTGCCAGTGAGACCTTTGTGCAGCCCACAGCTGGAGGGGCTGATTGCAGTGACGCTGTGTGGCACTGTGAGCGTCAGGACCCTCAACAGTGTTTCCATGGCACAGAGGCCGGCTGCTGGGGGCTACCCTGAGTCCCAAGGTTGACTTGGCCCAGAACTTTGGACATCCTCCCTTCCTGCACTTCATTCATCTCCACACTCACTGTGGCCCGGCCTGGCAGTGTCTGGAACGGGATGTTGAGAGTTCCAGGCTTGGCATTGGCCTATGGAGATTTATTCATCCTGGAATTGGATCGAGCTTGGACTTTGGGCACAGGGTGGGGCACACGAAGGTGGAAGCCAAGGTCCTGACCCAGAGGAGCTGACAGTCGACACACAGCGCAGGGCACCCTTTCCCTGAGCGGCAGCCTAAAGAGTCGGCAGACCTGCAGCCACCCCATCCTGCCTGTGAGCCTGGTGGGCTGCCCCTGTGAGTGTGGTCCATTTGCTTTCTCTTCAGCTTTTTTCTGGTGTCCTTCCTGGCTAATTGCAGATATTTTTCTTGCCTTTCTTAAAAAAAATTGCACCGTTTCTTCTGAAAAGCAGTCATTGAAATAGAAAATTGTACTTATCTAGAAGATTTAAAGAAGAGAATAGGTATCACCTGTAACTGCATCCCCCGGGGGTTTCCTGTTCGTATCCTGGAGGCGTGGCTGCTACATCCTTTCCACCATATGCCCAGGGTGCAGGGCTGGCACCTTGCAGGTGCTCAACACATATTTATGACTGAGTGAGAAGAATAAGCAAATATGTGTGTATGTGTGTGTATAATATATATATATATATGTGTATATATATGTGTGTGTATATATATATATGTGTGTATATTTATCTCAGAAGATTAAGACTATAAATTGTATTTGTTATTTATTTATTTTGAGACAGAGTCTCCCAGGCTGGGGTGCAATGGCGCGATCTTGGCTCAGCTCGGCTAAATTTTTTGTATTTTTAGTAGATAGGGCATTTCACCATGTCGGTCAGGCCAGTCACAAACTCCTGACCTCAGGTGATCCTCCCATCTCTGCCTCCCAAAGTGCTGGGATTATAGGCATGAACCACCACACCCAGCCTGATTTTTATTTTGCCTTTCACTCTTTGTGGCACTGACCTTTTGCTATGTGGAGTCTGCTATTTGAGCTTATCATTTACTTAATCTATCCCTTCTGCTGAGCATTGTGTTATTGAGATGAACATCCAAGTGTTTCTATCAGAGACTGTATCTCTGGTATTTCCTTAAGGCACATTTGTAGAAATGGCCACAGAAAGGAATAAAAAGGAGTGAGCTTCATTTTTGGGGTGTTGTATTTTGTGTGTCTTCCCGCTGATCAGGGTACGGGGAGGTGTACTTCAGACTGGAAGGCTGATTTCTGAGAACTGCTATGGTTATAAAAGCGGCAGGTCAGAGGAGGTGATGAATGAATTATGTATCAAGCTCTAAGTCAGATCAAGGCAAATGGAGTTCATACTTATCCGAAGACAGAATGTACCTTTCTGGAATCAACCAGCGGGGATGTTGATGAGCCCAGAATAATCCTTTATGGAGTGTTGAGCAACACTGCTCTCTCCTGTTCAGGAGGAAGGCAGCTGGCCTCCATCACTGCCTCCCTGATTTTGTAGTTTGGGAGGATGTCCCAGGGCCCCAGGGCTAGCAGGGCACACCTGACTTCAGCTCATGGCCACTGAGCATCTGCAACTTGCTGACGCACTGGCATTTTGGAGACCCCACCCAGATCGTTCCTGGGCACCCCTGTACTTCCTGCACCTCCCACCCACAGGCTGAGGTCACAGGGACTCCAGGCAGCTGAGTCCAATGGCCAGCTTGAGGTCCTCACCTTGACCTCTTCGGTGCTGCCCGCTGTTGGCGTCTTCCTTCTTCTAGACGCATGATCTTCTGCAGCCTCCCTGGTGCTTTCCCTCCTTCAGTCTTTCCCTCCTTCAATTTTGTCCCTTCTGCCCAACCTCCCAAGTTAGCATTCCTCGACACTGGAGTGTTCCCTCCTCGCTCTGCATTCATTCCCTAGGTGATCTAATCCCAGCGCCACCACTCACGGGCTGTGTGGACTTAGGTAGCTTACTTCACCTCTCTGTGCTTTATTTCCTCATCTCTAAAATGGGCTTAGTAAAATACTCTCTCACCAGGTGTTCCAAGGACGATGGGATGGGATTCCCTGCTCCTGTCACAGGCCCTGGCACATGACGGGCACCTCATGACTCTCCTGCTGTCACTCACTCACTCACTCACTCACTCACTCACTCACTCATTCATTGACTCACCCGGCAGATCCGGATGGAAAGCATCTTATGTGCTGCCCTCTCTTCTAGGCATGGAGGATATAGCGGGGGCAGAGTAGACCCAGGCCCAGCTTACTGGTAACCCATCCTCATGTAGGGGGACATAGATGAGAACTAAGTAAATTACAGCTTGAGAGTTGGAAAATAAGGAGATGTGGCGACAGGAAGGGAGAGCAGAGGTGGCTTTCTGAGGCAGTTCAGGGCAATGGTTAGGCTCAGTGCTGGCTCACCCGCTTCCAGCTGTGGACCTTGATCAGGTTCATACTGTTTCCTCTCTCAGTAGCTGAGTGACATCACTGGCACTCAACCTCTCTGTGTCTCAGTTTCCTCATCTGTAACACTGAGTGACATCATCTACCTAGTAGGGAAGGGAACCACTAACCTCTGAAATCGAAAAGCCCATTTCTCAAAGTGTGGTCCTCAGACCCTGCTCCAGAATTGCTGGGACTGTGGATGGAAATGCAGATTTCCTGGCCCACCACATTCTTCATGTTGAGCTCTGGGTGAGGGTCAGAGCCCTGCTTTTCGGAAGAAGCACCTTGGGAGACTCAGGCTCACTGATATTGGCAGACCATGATCTGCAGGCTGCTGAGATGGGCTGGTCTCATCTTGATGGGGGCAGGATGGATTGAAACTACTCAAGATGTAGTCACCTGGGAGCCTCACCTGGGAGCTTGTTAGAAATGCAAATCAGATTCTCTAGGGGTGGGCCCAGAACTCCGAACCTTAAGAACCTCCAAGTGATTCTGCTGCATCCCCCATCGGGGAGGCTCTAGGTCAGTCCTGGGAGTGGCAGGTGCCTGACCCGCGGTGCCCTAGGCAGGGACACCAGCTCCCCAGCCTTCTCTCTCTGCTCAGTTTCCCTCTTTCTTTCAGGATACCAAGTGATGGTGGTTTCCTCGGAGGGCGAGCTGAGTCCTACGCGACTGGTTAGCACGGTGGAGCTGGTAGCCTCGCCTGCTGGCTGGTGTGCGTGAACGGGTGTGAACCGCAGGATCTCAGCACCTTGACCCAAGAGGAAGCATGTCGAAGAAAGGCCGGAACAAGGGCGAGAAGCCCGAGATGGAGACGGACTCAGTGCAGACGGCCAATGAGGAGCTGCGGGCCAAGTTGACCAGCATTCAGATCGAGTTCCAGCAGGAAAAGAGCAAGGTGGGGGCTGGTGCCAGCTCAGCAGCAGCTGAGTACTGTTGGCCCCAGGGCCTGTGTGGAGAGCCTGTTCCAGGCGCCGAGGGTGGGCACATCTCCTCTCTGGCCTGCGGCCTGTCCCTTTGCAGTACAGAGACTGCTGGGTGGGAGTCCTGATGCCACCAGCGCTTGTTGTGACCTTGGACAAGCTGCTAAACACCCCATGCTTTGATTTCTCTTACCTGCAAGATCGGGAATGTTAAAAGAAAAACATTTGACAAATTCAGTTTAGCAGACTTTAACTGAGCAAAGAACGATTCAAGGATGGGGCAGTCCCCAGAACATAACAGGTTCAAAGGAACCTGCATGTGGTCATATGGCAGTCATTATGGGGACAGAAAACAGAAGAGGTGCTGAGGCCACTTGACTGGTTATAGCTTGACCCTTGTTCCATGGGTCACCTGTGATTTACTGATGCTCGGCTGCTGTGATTGGCTGAGCCTTGGCTGTTTGTTTAAAAATGCTCCTAAGTCAGGCTTTCAGTTAGTTTGCCTGCTAAGTTAGGTTGTAGTTCATTATATGGGAACTCATGCATGAAGGCATCCTCAGGCTAAGTTTAGTTTAATTCAGCAGAGTCATGACAGTACCAGCTTTTCCTAAATTCCAAAAGGGAGGAGGGCACAGTGAGGCACGTCTGACTTCCCCGCTTCCCATCATGGCCTGAACTAGTTTTTCAGGTTAGCTTTGGAATGCCCTTGGCCAAAAGGAGGGGTCTGTCTGTTCAGATGGTCAGGAGGCTTCAAATTTTATTTTTGGTTTATGCTGCCTTGAGGTCTTGTAAGCCCTGTACATGCTTTTTCAGACATGATGGGGCTGTGGTCTGGACTCAGGACTCTACTAGGTAAAAAGCTTGGAACAGAGCTGGCTCTGGCATATGAGCTACTTTCCTCTCTCGTAGGGCAGATTTGAGCTTTGGAGCTGGTCAGGACAGTGCCTGGTTGGATGTTGGGAGTCTAATTAAAGCACAGGCTGTCACAGAGGGGTGGAGCACAGGCTTTCTAGGCAGACCTGGCTTCAAGCCTCAGCTTGTCCCCTAACTGATCTCATGATCTTGGCCAGGTGATTAAAAGTCTCTGAAACCTCTATCTTTTCACTGAACACCAGCTATTATGGTGTACTAATGGCTGTTTGGTTTAAGATGGTCATGAGGATCTGGTTAATGGATACAATAAAAAGCGCAGTCAACATCTGGTGCCCAGGCTCAGCTGCAGTCCTGTTTGGTGGCCTTGTTCTGACTTGGGTGGGGTTGAGGGCAGAACAAGCCCAGGGCGCTGTGAGTTCAGAGAGGAGCCACCAGCCAGGCTGAGGGCAGAAAGGGGATGGAGATGCAAGCTTGCTCCTAGGTGGCTTGAGCAGTTGAGGGTCTACCTGAAGCCCTGAAGGTGCCCTCTGGCTCCTGCCGTAGCACCTGTAGCAATGGGTAGAGGCTGCTTGGGGAATTGCAGTAGGCGTTCCTGTCTTGTTGAGCTGGGATTCAGGCCTTCAATGAGGTGATGGGCCAGATCCAGCTCCCAGGTGGGAATGGGGCTGGGGCCTGGGCTCTGGCTCCAACTTCAGCTCAGGATGGCCACACAGAGCAGAGGCTGAGTTCTGGACCGGGGGCCTGGGCTTCTGGAACTTGGTGGCAGATGCACCTGTCTCCATCCCTAGGTTATCAAGATTCCAGGTCGAGTGCATCCAGCCTGTTTTAGCCATGGATGGTGGTGATGTTAACCTGCTCACCCTTTAGCTAGGTCAAGAGGCTAGGTCACCTCCAGGGGTGGGGCTGAATGGCTGGGGCTGCAGGGGCTGGGAGCCTGTATCTGGAGGTAGCAACAGCATCTGTGGTGACAGGGAAAGCTGCTCACTCACATCACACTGCCTGGGCTCCATCCTGTCTCCACCACCAACCCTGCCTGGAGGTCTTATAAGCTGTGTAACCCCCTGCCTCAGTTTTCCCATCTGTAGATGGGGACCTCTAACATGTCTGCCTCCTGGATTGTTTGAGGAATGAATGAGACAGTCACACACAGGGCCCAAGGCTGCCTGTCATACTCTCACATGACCATCAGGGTGACATTTACATGACTACTGTGCAGATGGCACCAGGTGCCTTAGAGGGTGTCAGGACCCTGGCAGTGACCTGAGAGGTCAGGTGTGCCTTCTCCCATGTTACAGGTGAAAAAGCTAAGGGTTGGAGAGGGCAGGGACTTGCCCAGGTGTGTTAGCTTGCCAGGGCTGCCATAACCAATTCCCACAGATGGAGCAGTTTAAACAACAGACATTTGCCGTCTCACAGTCCTGGAGGCTAGCAGCCACAGATCCAAGTGTTATGATTAGCTCCTTCTGAAGCCTCTCTCTTTGGCTTGCAGACGGCTGCCTTCTCCCTGCGTCTTTGCAGGGCTTTCTCCTGTGTGTGTGTCCATGTCTGTATTTCTTCTTCTAATAAAGACACCAGGCAAATTGGATTAGGGCCCACCCTAATGACCTCATTAGGATCTATCTCTAAGCACAGTTAATCCTGAGGTCTTGAGGGTTAGCACTTCAATATGTGAATTTCAGGGGGACACAGTTTAGCCCCACACACAAGGCCAATACAGTAGTTGGTAGTGCTGGGTTGAAAGCCAGGCCCATGGGGACCCCAGGCTGTGCCTCTCCATTACCAGGCTGCCTCACTGCCTCTGGGACATGTGGTAATTTCCACTTGGATGCACCCTGGCTGCTTATTTTCTCAATCCAGCCAGTCCTGTGGCCCCTTCAGGTTCGCTTTACATCTGGCTGCTGGAAGAATTTCAATTCTCTGAGAATTCAGTAATGTGCTTATTGACTGATACAAAAAGCATACATGCAAACTTTGCAGTGTTACTTTGATATGATCTCATAATCATCATCAATATCCCATTTAAAGTCCTGGCATTTTAGCAAAGCATCCCTGTCGAACCCTGTAGGATGAGGGAGTGTGGTTAAATGTGTCTGTTTATTCATCAGTGAGCCCCCTGCACATGTGCTCTGTGCCTGGGCTGAGTGAGAAGTGTTTAGAGGTAATTAAGAAACAGCTCCTGCCCTCAAGCCAGATGGATACAGAGGCTCACAGGAAACCAGCAATATAGCAGCCCTGGGCACATTGCATCAGAAAATGGTGCATGGGGAAGCAGAACCCAAGACTTCACAGAGGCAGTTTTGTGGTTTTTTTTTTTCTTGGAGCACTTCCTTACTTTCTGGCATTATAAGATGCCCCAGGCTCATCTGTATAGTGCCTACCCCAGCCCTAGACCCAGCAATTTCTCTAAGGAGTCCTCGTTCCTTTTATTGGAGAATGGCATTAGAAACCAAGATCTGAGCACCAGGCATGCTCATTGTTGCTGGGGTGTCATTGCTTCTAGGCCCTCTCAGCTGCTGGAACAAGGAAATATATGTGTATACTGACCTGCATATGTACACATACCTGTAAATATTTCCATATATGACATCTGTATCTATACAAAGTTAAACATGAATTCTTACAGATGTCCCTAATACTAAGCCACTGTCACATGGATCACTTCAGCCTCCTTATGCTTGTCTGTAAGCTGTCACTCCAGGTGGGAAACCTGGCTTCTCATCTGCCATCCACTTTCTTTGTTCAACACTATACATGTATGATGGTTTCAGAGTAGTTAACGTGTACCCATGTGATTAGAGGGCTTTGAGCATGGAGGGTGTCGTGGGGAGGGCTGCTGCAGGTGGCTTAGGCAAGGGTGAAGTGGGGGAGTGGCCAGGCCTGGACGTGGAGGCCCAGTGCTGCCAGATTGGATGAGGATGGGGATAGAAAGAGACTAGTCTGACTCACTCTCTGAGTGGGAGTGGCAAGTGAGGGTGATGCTGGTGGTTCAGATAAATTCTCCACTCCAGCCACTCTCCCCCTAGGGCATGCTCCCTCTCTCAGCCTTTGTGCTATGGCTGTATGTAGAGCCCAAGTGCTGAGGAGCAGTTGGTGTGGGTGCCTCTACACTTGGGGAATAGTTTGGAGACACCTGTGGGTAAAGTGCTGGGGGCTTTCTTTGGCCTGCTCAGCTGGATGGAGTGGTTGAGGGGAGTGAGTGTTACATGCACATCAGGGGCCACCCCAGCCTCACTTTGCTCCCTCTGTCACATAGGTCATGTCACTGGGCGTGGCCCTCAGCAGCTTTGGGCAGAGCTGGTGAGACCAGGCAGGGCCCTGTCCCCAGACCCCTGCCTCTCTGTCACCATGCTGTCCCTACACACTTGAATCACCAGCCTCAGCAGCACCTCTGCACCTCCCAGGAAGCATCCTGTAGACCCCCTCGGGCTGTCCTGCATAGGCCTCTGCCCAGCCTCCCATGTTCTTCACTCCCTTTCTACCTGTGACTGTCTCTTGAGGGCCGCCCACACCTGACGTGCAAAGTCAGAACCACAATAACAGACGTCCATTCATCCACCCACAGTCGTCTCATCTTCGTCCTCCCAACGGGCCTTTGAGGGGTGCTATTGACATCCCTGTTTCCTAACAGAAGAAACTGGAGCTCAGGAAGGTTGTGTAGTCAGGGTTCTTCAGAAAAACAGAACCAATAGGTACACACACACACACACACACACACACACACACACACACACAGAGTGAGAGGTTGTTAGTTTTAAGGAATCAGCTTATGCAGTTGTGGGGCTGGCAAATCAGAAATGGGTAGGGCAGACCAACAGGCTGGAGATTCGGGCAAGGGTTGATCTTGGAGCCTGGAGTCCTGGAGCAGTCTGGGGGCAGAGTTCCTTCTCCCTCAGGGGACCTCGATCTTTCTCTTAGAGCCTTCAACTGATTGGATGAGGCCCACCTACATTGTGGAAGGCACTGGGCTTCACCCTGAGCCACTGATGAAAATGTTCATCTTTTCTAAAATATACCTTCACAGCCACATCTGGACTGGTGTTTGACCGAACGACTGGGCACTGTGCCCAGCCAAGTCGACCCACAACATCAGCCACCATAGAGGTAGAGATATTTGCCCAGGGAAACACAGCTCGTCAAAGCAGATTAGGATCTCACTGGATCTGACCCTGCTGACCCCAGAAAGCTGTTAGCATCGACCAGGGACTTAAGACAGTGTTGCCTCGCAGGAAGGGGAAGTCAGAAACACTTTGTCTATAACCGGGACAATTCTGTTAAATGCTTAACATTCTGGCTTGCTGCTACTAAAGCCACTAGGAAAAGATGCTGATTGCTGCCACCAGGGTAAGGTGGGCAGAGTGGACCGGTCACCTGGCTTCCTTCCCATGATTGTGTCTGGTGAAAGGAGATGTTGGTCTTGTGTGTTTGCCTGAGTTGGTTTTCTTTGCTTCTCTCCCTGCTCTTGTAAGTAAGAATTTACCTATACTCAGGTGTCATTGGAAAACTTCTCACCTAATGTTCATGTTAACATGTTACTATGCTAGCAACAGTGCGGTCTGGGGGAACACATTGCCATTTTCCATGGAAGCAGCTTGTCCATCAGAGGCAATTTATTTCAGGTCTTCAGAGACAGCAAAATTCAGGAAACAGCAGCTTGTCAAGCATTCCTGTGGAATGTGTTGAGTGATATTTGAAACAAAAAGGTTAAAGAAAGCATTTTGAAGTGTTTTAAGAACACACTCCCTTGGGACATTTTATAAGTAATGTTTTGAATTGCTGAAAAAATGGATAGGCTCAAGGTGGCGTGGGTCGCCTGGCAGTAGCAGGGCCCTCATCCTTCACCCCAGGCAGGGACCCAGACCATCTCTGCGCCTTGGCTGCCTCATGATAAAACAGAATTTGGGGGGTAGGGGGAGAGAGAGAGAGAGCGAGAGAGAGAATGCTACTTCCTTCCCAAGACTGTAAAAGGTTAATGTGGCAATGTGGGTGATGCATTGGTGCCCCCGCACATCTCAGGACCCTGCTCAACAAGAATGGTGCTCCCACCCACTGCCCCCAAAGACTTAGAAGCCTGGTCTGTCTCTCCAACTGCAGAGTCCATGTATGGGGCCCTGGACATGCATTTCTGGTTTAAAATCTTTTGGGTCTTAGTGATGGTTTCTGCAGGGTGTGTTCTGTGATTTAGCAATTGTCATTCCTTATATATCTGCGACCTGGAACAGATGTCAAAGGCTTGAATGCCTTCAAACATCTTCAGAGGGTTTCCATCCCCAGGGAAAACCTCAGGAAACTAGCAGGAGAGATTCTAGGTGGGGCTGGCAGGACGGTCAGGCCTGCAGGGCATTGTGGAAGAGGGAATCCTTGGGAACGTGGGCCCAGGTGGGTCTCTGGGGCACGGGGAGGCTATGGCCAGCTCCCCCAGGTATGACCCTGACCCTGACCCTGACCGGCTCGCTCTCTGCTCTGGCTGCAGGTGGGCAAACTGCGCGAGCGGCTGCAGGAGGCGAAGCTGGAGCGCGAGCAGGAGCAGCGGCGGCACACGGCCTATATTTCCGAGCTCAAGGCCAAGCTGCACGAGGAGAAGACCAAGGAGCTGCAGGCGCTGCGCGAGGGTCTCATCCGGCAGCACGAGCAGGAGGCGGCGCGCACGGCCAAGATCAAGGAGGGCGAGCTGCAGCGGCTGCAGGCCACGCTGAATGTGCTGCGCGACGGCGCGGCCGACAAGGTCAAGACGGCGCTGCTGACCGAGGCGCGCGAGGAGGCGCGCAGGGCCTTCGATGGAGAGCGCCTGCGGCTGCAGCAGGAGATCCTGGAGCTCAAGGCCGCGCGCAAGCAGGCGGAGGAGGCACTCAGCAACTGCATGCAGGCCGACAAGACCAAGGCCGCCGACCTGCGCGCCGCCTACCAGGCACACCAAGACGAGGTGCACCGCATCAAGCGCGAGTGCGAGCGCGACATCCGCAGGCTGGTACGTGCCACCCCCTACCCAGCCAGCGCACGAGCTCTCAGCCTTCCCTCCCTGCACGCGCGGGGGAAATACGCAACTCCGAGGACCTGCAGGGCTCCAGGCATTGTTCAAACCACTGGGGCCCCAGCTACGTCCCTGCCATCTTGGGTGTGGTAAGGAGCTTTCGGGCTGCAGGGAAACAGCTCAAAGAACAGTTTCCCCATTTGTCAAAGGAGCTTAGTGGAGACTAGCCAGGGTTGTTGCGAATGCATCGCGATCGCAAATCTAAGTGCTGGGCATTTATTGATTCGTTTACTTCATCAGCCAGGAGCAGACCTCCACCTTCCAGGTAAGAGGCCGGCCAATTGGCTGCAACAACAAGGGAAACATATAAATTGCAAATAATCCTGTTTGGAAAGGTACTGGAGATCTGCGGAGTGTGGATGAGCTAACATTCCAAAGGGAAGGGGAAAGAGCCCTGCCTAGGTGGCCTGAGAGTTGCCAGCTGCTTTCTTCCCTGGGGGCATCTGTGGATTCTAGGTGTGGGCTGAAGATTGGATGTCCTAGGAGAGATGAGTAGGACTTTTTGCCATCTCAGGGTGGGCATGAAACAATGGAAACCAGAGGAGCCCCACCTAGGCCGGCTTGCTGCACAGGAGACCTGCCCGAGTTCTGGAGTGATGGGGGAGGCCGGTGAGCCCAGCTGGAAAGGCTGAGTGACAGCTCCTCACTGGACGTGGGAGACAAAGGGAGGGGGCCCGCCAGGAATACATCAGGGCATTTGTCACACTTTGAAGCTGTGTGGGGCAGGAGGCTAAGAAGTAAAGTAAGCTGAGATTTTCAGACTGGATCAAATAGTAACAGTGATATTTACAAGAGAGACATCTTAATTATGAGGACATGGTGACATTGAGCATAAGAGGATGGGGAGAGATACATTGTACAAACACTTCCCCAAAGCACAGCTGGTCTGGCTGTATTAATGTCAAAGGCTCTAAGGCAAGAAGTGATATTAAAGACACAAAGAGACAGTGCTTAATAATAAAGGGTCAGTTTGGTGGGAATGCATTCAATAAACAAAACCTCAAAATGTGTAAAAGAAAAAAATACCGAAACTAAAAGAAGTAGACATCTAGTCATAGTTGGAGATGAACACACTTCTATCAGCAAGCAGTAGAACACAGACAAAAAAATGGATAAAGGTATGCAAGATTTCACCAGCACAATTAACCAACGTGAACTTACCTGACAGAGCGTTCAATTCTACAACTGTAGAATACTGTGGACATGACATACTTCTATCAAAATAGACCACATTTCAAACTTTGTGGGTTGTAATTAGTCCTTAGAGCAAAACATGTTTTAGACAAAAAGAAGAAATGCTGAAAATCAAGCATCCAAGCTTCCATCTCAAAAAAGAAAACAGCACATTAAACTCCAGAGAGTAGAAGGAAGGAAATTTTAAAGAGCAAGAAACACTGAAATAAAATCAATAAAATCAACAAATTTAAAAGTTAATTAAAATTGATGAATTGACAAACATTTAGCAATAGTGATAAAGCAAAACAGAGACAATAAGTTACCAATATCAAAAATGTAAAGGGGGAAATACCACAGCTCCTACAGACAGTAAACCACTGGAAACAGCATATATCCATAAACTTGAAACCTCGATAAAATGAACACATTCCCTGAATAAGCACAATGTACCAAAACTGACACTACAACCAATAGAAAATCTAAGTAGTCCTATAGCTTTTCCTATGAAGAAAGGCCCAGACCTAGATGGCTTCACAAGTAAATTTTTTTAAGTATTTGAGGAAGAAATAAAACTAATTCTAGCCAAATTCTTCCAGAAAATAGAGAAATAGAAACATATTTTAAGTAACTCACAAAGCCAGTGTAACTCTGATTTCAAAACCAATAACATTACAGGATAAGAAAACTTTTGGATTACCTTTTCTGAACATAGATGCAAGAATACGAGCAAGATATTAACATATAAAATCCAGAAATATACAGAAAGGCTAATAAGTCATAACCCAGCTGTGTTTATTCTGAGAATACAAAGATTGGCTTAATATTCTAAAATCAGTGAATATAATTCAACATAATAATAGGATAAAAGAGAAAAAACTCGTATGGTCATCTTAATAGATGCAGAAAAATCTGTTGATAAAAATTCAACTTCATGATATAAACCCTCAGAAAACCAGGAATAGAATGGAATTTCTCTAATAAGATAAATGGTTCTATCAAAAATCTGTTACAAGCAATATATATAATGATGAAATATTGAACATTTCCTACCCAAGTTCAAGGTCAAACAAGACAGTCACTCTTATCACTTCTATTCAACATAGCACTGGCCAGGATGTCAAATACAAAAGGCAATAAAATAAAAGTTCTAAAGATGGAGAAAAAAAAGAAAACACATTATTTGCAGGTGCTATGGTTGTGATGTAGAAAATCTAAGAGACCTGTTTTAGTTCATTGCTGTTGCTATAGCAAAATAACACAGACTGGGTAATTTGTGTATAATAGGAATTTATTTCTTATCATTCTGGAGGCTGGGAAGTCCAAGATCCAGGCACTGGCAAGTTCAGTATCTGGTAAAGGCCCAGTTTCTGCTTCTCAGATGGTGCCTTGAATGCCATGTCCTCACATGGCGGAAGGAATGGAATGACAGAAGAGAGGCAGGCAGCTCATATTTCTCTTATAAGGTCATTAACCCCCGTCATAAAGGCTTTGCCCTCATGAATTAATCACCTCTTAAAGGAACTAACTCTTAGTACTATCACATTGGTGATAAGTTCCAACATATGAATTTTTTTGGGTTACATTCAGAACATGTCAAGACCCTACAAACTATTAGAATTAATAAGTGAATTTATCAATGTCTATATATACAAGGTACATACACAAAAATAAATTGTTTCCATATATTAGCAGTGAACAAGTAGAAAATGAAATTTAAAAAAATATAATTTATAGTAGAGCACCAAAAAATTCAAATACCTAGGAATAAATCTAATGTAAGTTGTGTAAGATGTCTCCCTTGAAAACTATAAAACATTGCTGAGAAAAATTTAAGGAGATCTAAATTAATGGAAAGGGATACCATTTTCATCGATTAGAAGACTTAGTATAGATACCAGTTTTTCCATGATTGATCTACAGATTCAGTGCTATCTCTTACCAAAATCTCAGCCAACTTTTTTTTTTTTTTTTTTGAAATAGAGTCTTGCTCTGTTGCCTAGTCTGGAGTGCTGGGATTACAGATACCCACCACCATGCCTGGCTATTTTTTTTTTTCTTTGTATTTGTAATAGAGATGGGGTTTTGCCGTGTTGGCCAGGCTGGTCTCAAACTCCTGATCTCAAGTGATCTGCCTGCTTTGGCCTCCCAAAGTGCTAGGATTACAGATGTGAGCCACTGCGCCTGGCCCCCAGCAGACTTTTTAAATGCAGACATTGGCAAAAAGATTCTAAATTTGATGTAAAAACTGAAAAGTTGTGGAATGACAATCTTGTAGAAGAAACAATTGGAGGTCTCATGTAACCTATAACAAAGTTTACTACAAAGCTACAGTAATCAAGATAGTAAGGCTGAAGGTTAGAGAGACAGGTCAGTGGAACAGAAGAGTACAGAAGTACATCTACATGTATGTGCAAAAAGTACTATATATATAGTGTGTATGTATATATATATACACACACACATATAGTATGTATGCATCTACATGTATGTGCAAAAAATTATATATAGTGTGTATGTGCATATGTATACACACATATACACATATATAGTGTGTATGTATATATATATTATATATATACACACACATATATACACATACACACTATATAAGGTACATATACATATATACACACCATATAATGTGTATGTGTATATATATACATACACAATACATGTATATGTGTATATATGTGTGTGTGTGTGTGTGTGTGTGTGTGTGTATATATATATATATATATATATATAGTCTGAAATCTCTATCATACTATCCACAAAGATTAATTCAAAGTGGTCCATAAACCTATATGTAAAAATTAAAACAATAAAGCTACTAGTAGAAAACAGACTATTTTCATGATCTTGAGACATGGTAAATATTTCTTAAGCAGGACACAATACACTGTTTACATAAATATACTATTAGTGAGAGTTGTACATTGGACTTGAAAAGGCACCAATAAAAGAGAGACAAGACAAATGACAGAATGGGAGAAGAGATATTCAATACCTATACCACAAAGAGCTTTTGTGCAGATTATAAAAACAACTATAAAACGTGAAAAATAACTCAATTAAAATGGGCAAAAACTTAATATTTCAAAAAGAGGAAAATTAAAAGACTAACAAATATGTGAAAAAGTGTTTAACCTCATTGATCATCAGAGAACCACAATACGATTACAACTAGATATAAATTCTCATCCACTAGAATGACTAAGAAAACCCCAGACAATAGTAAATGTTGGCTAGCATGTGGAGGAATGGGTACTGTCATTCTGATAGGACTGTAAAATGGTATAGCCACTTTGATAAATGGTTTGGTAGTTTCTTAAAAAGTCGAACATAAGTACACTTACGAATTCTGTAATTCTACTCCTAAGGATCTACCCAAGAGAAGTGAAAACACATGTGTATATAAAGGCTTGTACACAAATGCTCATAGCAGCATTTTAATAGTCAACAGGTGGGAAAAGCCCAAATGTCCATCAGTTGGTGAATGGATAAACGTGGCATATCTATATAACACAATGTGATTCAACAATAAGAAGGTATGAAATATTGATATATGCTACAATATCTATAACATTTCTGGACATCAGAAACATTATGCTAAATGATAGGAGCTAGCCACAAAAGACCTCACATTGTATGCTTCCATTTATATGAAATATCCAGAATAGCCATATCTATAAAGATAGACAGTAGGTTAGTGGCTGACGGGGACTAGTTGGAATGGGGATTAGCTATATATGAGCATGAGGGATCTTACTGGGTGAGGAAGGTGTTCTAAGACAGATTGTAATGATGATTCCACAACTCAGCAAACTTACTGAAAATGAGTGAAGTTCATGATATATAAATTAAACTCCAAAATGTTTAAAATAAGAAAAATTGGAAATTTAAATAGGATTGATAAAAGTTTAATGGTGAATCTTGTATTTGCACTTAAAAAGAGCATATTTATAAGAGGAAGAAAAACACACAATGAAACAACACTGTCCAGGCACCAGGATGGCTAAATAAATAAATAAATTCACAGTCAGGAATGATGGTAATACCAAACAACCCCAGACTGTCCGCTTGGGTGGCTGTGACAGTGAGACCTTTGCTTCTGGTTTCAATGTACATGGACTTTTGTTTTATGCACAAAATTATTCAAAATATTGTATAAAATTATCTTTCTGCTGTATGTATAAGATGTATGTGCAACATAAATGAATTTCATCTTTAGAATTGGTCTCATCATCAAGATATTTCATCATGTATATGCAAATATTCCAAAATCCAAAAATCCTCAAATCTGAAACATTCCGGGTCCCAAGCATTTAGGATAAGGGACCCATACTCCCATTTTAGAGGGTAAAAGTTAAGTGGGAATTTTATACTCAGTCTCAGGCCATTGATCCTCTTTAAAAACCCAATTCTGAATGATACAGGATTAAAGCAATGTTCAATGGGATCTGAAAATGAATTTGTTATAATGATAATGACAAATATTATTCTACCCTGTTTCCCCAACAGAGTATTTGATGCACAGATGGCATTCAGGCCTTTAGAAAAACGGGGAGTGAAGATATAGCTTGGGAAAGGCTTTAAACAATGTGGCAGAGAGTTAATATCCTCAGTGTATTAAAAGTTTGTCAAGTTTACAAGAGAAACAATGGGAATCTATAATTAGTCAAGGCATGGGAATACACAGTTCACGAAGAAGGAAAGTAATGCTTATTAAATGTAAAGATGAGTTCAACCTCACCAGTCATGAAATGCAAATTAAAATAGCAGGCTGCTATCATTCCCAGTCAAATTAGCCAGAATTTTTTTTTTAAGTTGGGGTATAATTCAAGCATCAAAAGAGAAGACAGCAGGTGCCTTTGGCAGGTTGTTCTCAGCCTCAGGGCCTTTGCACAGGTCCCCCTGTGTCCCCGGCCAGGAGTGCTCTGCTCCCAGTCTTTGCACGGCTGGTTCTTTCTCACTGAGTGGCTCCCACCTCAGTGTCCCCTGTGCAGGGAGGCCTGCCTGAGCATCATCTAGACCAGCTGCAAGTCACTCAGTTGCTGCCACCTTTTTCCATCCTTGCCACAGCACTTCTCATCTGATATTTTTACCTGTCTCTCTTTGGTTGTTTCTTGTGTGGTTCCCCCTACTAGCATCCAGGTTCTGTAAGGACAGGGACTGAGTCTGTCTTGTTCACTGTGAAAGCCCAGAGCCTGTGTAGTGTGATGCAAAGCAGATGCCCCTGCCTCTGTGCAAACAACAGCTTTATGCATGCGTCTGCCCTTTAGTGTGCTAATTCCACTTCCAGGAGTCTACCGAAGGAAATGTGCAAAAGCATGCACAAAATCTTATGTACAGATCAGATGGTGCCATGTGTGTTCTGCCAATGGTCTGTTGCATCCACATTTGCTGCCTTGAATTTCTGAGTCAGGACAATGACTCAGGCATTTATGACAAGCTAGAGGGACTTGGGATTGTGAACACAGAAGGTTAGAACTGAAAAGAACAGGATGCATGGCTGCAAACACAGTACTCTGTCTTGCAGATGTAGAAGGAGGGGAACCTGGTGACAGGTTGGCAGCGGCTGCATCTGGATGCTGACATCATGGGGGTTTCTGTTTCCTTCTCTGTTCTTCGTTGTATTTTTAATTTTCCTTTCTTCCTTTCTTCTTTCTTTCCTTTCTTCCTTTCTTTCTCTTGGTCTCTCTCTTCCCTTCCTTCCTATCTTCCTTCTTTCTTTCTCTTCTTCCCTTTTTTCTTCCTTCATTCCTTCCCTTCTTCCTTCCTTTCATCCTTCTTTCCTTCCCTTCTTCCTTCACTCCTTCTTTCTTTTCTTTTCCTCCCTCCCTCACTTTCTTCTTTCTTTTCTTCCCCTTGTCCTTCCTTTGCTTCTTTGTTTCTTTCATTTCCTTCTTTCTTTTCTTTCCCTCCCTCCTCCCACTTCCCTTCCTCCCTCCCTCCCTCCCTCCCTTCCCCCATTCCTCCCTGCCTCCCTTCCCTTCCTTTTTTTCTTTGTATCTTTTTTTTTTGACAGGGTCTTGCTCTGTTGCTCAGGCTGGAGTGCAGTGGTGCAATCACAGCTCACTGCAGCCTCAACCTTCTGGGCTCAAGCAATCCTCCCACCTCAGCCTCCTGAGTAGCCAGGACCACCATGCCCAGCGAATTTTTTCTATTTTTTGTAGAGACAAAGTTTCTCCATGTTGCCCGGGCTGGTCTTGAACTCCTGAGCTTAAGTAAACTTCCCGCCTCTGCCTCCCAAATTGCTGGGATTACAGGCATGAGCCACTGCATCTGGCTGTATTTTTCATTTTCTATAATGGATCTGCATTCCTTTCCTAATAAGGTTTAAAGCTTTATTTTTAAAGGAGTGCCATTGTTGGGAAATAGTTTGACAAGGTGGGAGGAATCAAGGCATGGCTTAAGGCCTTGGGCCCTAGGATATCACGTAGGAGAAGGGGGGCCGATGGGCCGTCCTAGGCTGGGTGCCTGTTCACTCCCAGGACTGTCTGCTGAGCCCTTTCACTGGGGCCTGGCTGTTTTCTCAGTGTGATTCCTCCTGTCGGTTGGGTAGGAGTGGCTCATTTCTGGCCTTCTCTGTGTCCCTTTCACATCCAGCTTGAGGCATCTGTGAGATAAAGGAGAGTGTTTTCTTTCCTTTTTTTTTTCTGCCAGAAAATCACAGAAGAGAGGCTATACATTTTCTGGGCACTCCATTTGGTGAGCACCTGCTGTGATCTAGACCCAGAGCTAGCACAGATTGTTTGAGATTTTATTTTATGCTTTGATAAAACCATAATGGTTGTTTTTAAAACTCATGAACTGAGAGTGGCATGTGTTCGATGCATGTTCCCTGGATAGATGCCTGCTGGGCTAGTCTTCGGGGGAGTAGTGGGGGGTGGGCCTTGGCCAAAACCTGCATGGCCATCTGCAGGGAGCCTGCAATCTACAAGGGTGACAGGTGACACCCCCTCCCATGTGATCTCAGCTTGAGAGGTGAAGGGCAGGACATCTGGGGACTGCCTGGCCCAGCTTGGGCAGCAGAAAGGAAGGAAGATGCAGCCTCCCTGGGTGGGTGGGACTCTGGAGCCCTACCCATAGGTTGACTAGAAACATTGAGTGGTGGCTGGCAGAGGCACCGGGCCAGGACATGTCCCCCCCACCGATTCCCACAACCTGCAAACCTGGCTCCTTCTTTGAGGAAAGTGACCTTTTCCCAAGTAAGCGTCACTCCTCTCTGGAGACAGGACACTTTTCAGGGCATGGCAGCCACGCTTCCCTGTACAGGTGGACATCATTCATTGTAATACAGGAGATGTCTGATTTAGGACCCTTATGTTTAAGAGACTGCTGACTTTATGAGGTGACTGTTTTGCATAAGGATTCGATTGATTGTTTCTGAAGCTCTCTCTCTGGGATAGCTCATTGGGTGGGTTATCTGCCTTAGAAGCAGCAGCACATGACCTGCACTTGCTGCCAGTTCCTGCCTGTGAATAGTAAACAACCAGTTTAGTGGGAGCTGGACACTGTTTATAGTTATCCACAGCAATGGAATTGCTGTCAATCAGAATGGCCCTAGAACACACAGAGCTCTGGGTAGGACAGTTCCCCCTCAATTGAATATTTATTTACTGAGTTATAGAGAAAAATAAGACATGGTTCCAGTCAGCAAAGAGCTTACAGTTAACAGGAGTGTGAGCAGATTATTCTGGTGTGAGAAGGGCAAGTCAGTAACAGGACCATGCAAGCCAAAGAGGCAGCAACAAAGAAGAACATGTGGTCATTCCTGTGGGTAGATGCAGGAGTCATTTCACAGAGGAAGTGAGGTCTCAGCTGGGTTTTGAAGGACGCACAGGAGTTTGTTAGGTGATCCCATGCAGAGGGAGAAACACTGGCAAAGGTTTGGAAGTAATGGGGTTGTGATGTGATCATTTTGACTATATCTCTAAAATAGCCATGGTGATATCTGATACTTGGATTCCCAGTAAAATACAAAATGAAAATATAATGGAATCCTGTTGTCAAGTACTAGAGACTTTATTTTCTTCCTTTTAATAAAAATTTTAAAAGTGTGAAATATTTCTGGCAAAAGGAGTAGTGATGAGATCATGAACACTTTGTGCCTACCACGGAGCAGATGAAGCATCAAAGGTAGAATCGAGGCCCCTGCACTGGATCTGGGGGAATGATTCCCAGAATGCCTTTCTGCTTCTATCTCCTATGCACGTGATGATGACCAATACAGTGGGTCTGCACGAACACTGAAAAGGCTTTCTGTTCTCTGCCTTCCAATGACGTGGGGTCAAGGACCCTCTCAGAAGGGGCCGAGCTTCCCTGCAGACCTCACCATGCTGTGCACTGAGAGCTTCAATGGCAGAGTAACGATGAAGGGTATTTTGCTTCTATTGTCTTTTCTTCCTATAGACTTCATAGCTGGACAGAACAAACAATGTTCTCTCAATGGCTTAAAACCCACCTCTGCCAAGCTCAGTGCATTCCCAGAGGAGCAGGAAGGGGGTGGGCCATGGGGAGTGGAGTCTGCCCTGCCGGGGAAGGGGGAGGCATGCTTGGGTGTCCTCTCTGGTGTTGGTGCACATGTCCATTGGCAGGAAATGGTTATTTGCCCAGTGTCTCATTTTGTAGCACAAGAAGGAGACTGGGGAAAGTGAATGACTTTAGAGAGCAGAAGTGCCTGTACCCACACTGGTCCCCCTTCACTGACAGGACAGGGCTCCTCTGCATGCAGGTTGTGGGCTGGCCAGGACTCCACCACACCTGGAGCTGCTCTTCAGGTGAGGATGGCTGGGAGGGAGGAGGCACTGAGGGGGTTTCACGGGAAGAAGGGAGCACTCTCTGTTCTTTCTCTTAACTTTTAAAAAGTCCTGATGATTTGAGGATATATTCATTTATTCCCCACCCTCAATATCTGAAAGACTCCGAGATTCCAAAGGTTCTTAGAACTGAGGGCCTCCTGGGGAGGTAGTGAGTGTTCCTGCAAGGGGAAGTGTAAGCTGGGGATGGGGGCGCTCTGTGGGAGGTGAGATGCTGGAAGAGATTTGAGGACTGGAGGCAGGTGACAAGGCATCCTTTTAAAGTCCTCGTCCAGCTACAGCCTGGCTCCCACAGTTGGTGGCAAACCCCCAGTTCATGCCTTGACCCCATACTGTGCCAAGAATAGCAGAAGAGATGTGTCAGTTTAAAATTTCTAATGTATAGACAGTGCAAGCACACCGATGCTGAGTCCTTAGAAACAGTCTCCAGCCCCTTTTCTCTATCACGTGTGTTCACGTGTGTGTGTTCAGGGGAGACATCATCACGTGGTGGGAAGAGAAGCCTTTGGAGAGAGACTGACTTGGGTGGTTCTGGGCTTCCCGCTTTGTTTGCCATGTGGCCCTGGGACAGGTGGTCACTGTCTCCAAGTCTCTAGCACCTCACCTATAACATGGGGTTATTTCCACATGTGCCCAAAGTTAGAATTAAACAAGCAAGTGAGCTAAAGCATTTAGCAGCTTATAGTTTCTGTAATAGGATACCTGTAAAATGTGTTCCTCTGTTATAGGAAAATTGTATATGTAAAAGAAGAAAGATGGGGAAACCCCTCCCCATGTATTTGCACAAGAGACAGATTGAGCTTAATTTAAAATGTGCCAGGGATCCAGTATCATAAAGGCTCCATTTCCATTTCAATGCCAAACAAAAATCTCCCCCATTCAGGTATCTCAATGTGTGGATGGTTTTCACCCAAAATGGCCCACTTAGGAGAAGGAGTGAAAAGAACAAATGTCCATTTATCCTATTCACCCACACCCTGTCTGATAAATGCCACTCCTTAAGCAAACCTGTTGCCCATGGCAACACATTCAGAAGATGGGCTGCTGGTTTCATTTCTTTGTCAGGTGGATTGGATTAGAAATGCAGGAAGGCTTTTAGACTTTTGTCTACACATTAGGATGCCTCTTAGTAAAAGAAAAGAAGAAAAGATGATCATCGTTAACATGGGGCAGTGACGCTCTAGCTTAAGGTGGTCATGGTCAACATGGGGCAGTGATGCTCTAGTTTAAGGTGATTGTGGTCAACATGGGCAGTGACGCTCTAAGGTGGTCATGGTCAGCATGGGGTAGTGACACTCTTGTTAAGGTGGTTATGGTCAACATGGGGCAGTGACACTCTAAGGTGGTCATGGTCAGCATGGGGTAATGACACTCTTGTTAAGGTGGTCATGGTCAACATGGGGTGGTGATACTCTAGTTTAAGGTGGTCGTGGTCAACATGAGGCAGTGACACTAGTTTAAAGTGGTTATGGTTAACATGAGGTGCTGACACTCTAGTTCAGGTGGTTCTGGTCAACATGAGGCCCCCAGCTTTCCCCTCAGAAGGGGCTCTGAGGTGTGGCCCTGATCCTTATGGTCTCCCATGCCCATGGAGCACCACCACATCTTTGTCCAGGTTGGCGGTAGGCAGGTGGGTGAAGAAGGGTGTGTGGACTTCACTTGAGAGTGCTTTTCTTTTTAGAAGTCCCTCACACTTCCACTTCCACCTCTCTGGCCAGAGCTTACTCAGCTGTGCCTGCTGCAAGGAGGGCTGGGAAATATCGACCCCTATGATGTGCCCTGCAGCTTCTGAGAAATCATGGTGTGGCGCTCTGTTAGTTTCCTGGGGGCAGCTGTGACAAAGTACTACAGGCTCAGAGGCTTATAATAATGACATTTATTTCCTCTACAGTTCTGGAGACCAGAAGTCCCAAATCAAGGTATTGGCCAGGCTGTGCTTCCTTTGAAGGCCCTGGGGTGAGAGTTTTTTCTGGCCTCTTGCAGCTTGCGGTGTGGCCGGCAGTCCTTGGCATTTCTTGACTCGCAGTTGCACCCCTTCGGTCTCTGCCTGCACATGCCTTCTCCCCTGCGTGTCTGCGTCTTGTCCTCTTCTTTTAAGGATGCCAGTCCATGGGTGTAGGCTCCGCCCTAACCTGGTATGACCTCATCTTAATTTGCATCTTCATTTCATCTGCAAAGGCCGTATTTCCAAGTAAGGCCACATTCTGGTTTTGGGGGTAGATGTAACATTTTGGGGGATATCATTCACCCCACTACAGGTACCAAGAATGAGAATGGATGTTGAGGTAGTAGCCTCTGCTTTCATCTTTGATTCCCCCAAACTTGGCAATAAAGTGGAGCTCACCCAATCAGTCATGGGTCGGTAGGCTTGTTTTCACTGAGATGCATTTCCTGATAGACTTGACTGCCGAGAAACGACTGGGCTCTGTTCCGACGGGGCAGAGAGGACAGTGAGGGCTTGGAGAGGACAGTCTGAGTTTGAGTCACAGTTCTGCTGCCAACTGGAGCATTCGCACATTCCCCTTTCTGAGCCTCAAGTTTGTGTGTATCTTGGGGTAAATGATATCCACCTTAAAGATCTTTTAAAGACTCAGAGAGTGTCTCTTAAGGACTAGCATTAAGAGAGGAGCGATAGCCAACATCAAGTTTGTCATTCTTTCTGGAACTCTGTTGATTGAGATTCTTTTGGTTGCAAGTGACAGAAATCCCCTATCAAACCAGCTTAGGCTATGGGAGTCTGTTGGCTCTTGTAACTAAAGTCATGGGATTTGCTGTAGGTGCAGCTCCAGGTGCCCTAATGATGCCACCCAGGATCCTGGGTTCTTGGGCTCTGCCCTGCCTTTCGCTGTGTCATTCCCAGGCTATGGGCTCTCATACTGTGCTGGGGAGATGCCACCACTGTGCCAGGTCCTGCATTCTTACTCCACACAGCCCAGAGTCCCTTTCTTAATTCCCAAGGAAAAACAGGAGGATCCTGGCACCACCCTCTTCTGGCCATCGGTTCTGATTGGCTTGTGCATCTATCCCTGAAGCAATTTCTGTTGGGACAGGCACATTTGGGTGGCTTGAGCCAGTGGGGACTGCCCTGGGAACTTGCAGTGGTCTTGGTTCCACCCCTTTCCTACTGCACATGCTGAGACTGGGCATGTGGGAGGAGGGGAAATGGATGCAGGGAGGAAGCTGAAGGATGTCCCACAAGGTGAGCAGTTCTAGGAAGATGGGGATCTCCTCAGGGTCCTGAGGGCAGCGAGGCAGGATCACTAAGAACTCAGCTTGTGACCCAGGAGTAAAGTCAGTAAACGGTGAGTGTGCCTGCCGCTTGCTACACGAGCTTGGCCAGTCTCTTAACCTCTGGGGTCTCAGGACTCTCCTGCTGGCTCCAGAACGTGTTCTGCATTGGCCATCCATCCATTTCTAGATGCCATCTCTCCTGCTTGAGAATATTTTCTAGGAAACTTTCTAGTGGTATCTGAAGCAGAAGCCCTCTGTCTCACTTACCAGGACAATGGAGGATTGGTGCTCTTCCAGGTGGAGAATTTGGGATCCTGGAGATCTCTTGCTCAAGATGGTGCTGCCTTTCGTGGGGAGCTAGTGGGAGGCAGTGGTGGGGGCTTCATAGCGAAGCTGACAGTCAGGGGCACAGGCCAGAACCCTCCCTTACTGGTGATAGACAGGCTGTTAGCTTGCAACACCCTCAACTATCCCTACCAATTTCCCTCGCTTTGATGCTATTTTTTTCAAATCACTTTCAATCACTATGATGTCTGCTTATTTATTATGTTTATTGCCTACTTCCCCCTCCTGCTGAACAGAAGCTCCCAGGGCAGGGAGTCTGATCTGTTTTTCTCACTAACGTTTCTCAGCACCCATGGATAGTGCTCAGCTCAGTATATGTTGAATTAATGAAAGCACACTTGAGTGGATTAAATGAATGAACTCCTTCTGCATAATTCTTTCTGCTTCCGGATTGGCATCTACATTGGCAATGGTATTTTCAGCATGTTTAAGGATTCCTCCTGTGGAATGGACAGCGCTCCTACCCATTTGGAAGCTGCCATACTCGGGATTTGGGATTTGGCCCAAGAAGGTAGATGCTGGTGGATCATCACCAGGCGGAGCAGTGGGCATGTTCAGCGGCTGCTTGGGAGAAACTGCACGGGGCACCCATTGCAGGGGCCAGGAGATCATCCCGGCCGATGGAAATAGCCTTTTGCCTTCCAAAGAAAGGTGCCTTGGAGAGCTCCTAAGCACAATTTAGGACATAGTTCACAACTAGCATTGTAAGAGAGACATGATAACCTCCGGCAAGTTTGTTGTTCTTTCCCAAACTCTACATCAATTAGGATTCTTTTGGTTGCAAGTGGCGGAAATTTCACAGCCAAACTGTAGCAGTGTGGCACTTGGCTGGACAACCTCTCAGTCTGGAATCTAGGGGTACCATTTCCTTTTTTCTCTCATCTCTATGATTTTTTTTTTCAGTTTTTAGTGGTCTTCTTTTAAAATAAAATAGCCACATGTTCCCTAGGGGCTAAAAGAGATTAACAGGGGCAGCAAACACCAGTGGCAGGCTTGCAATATGCCAGGTGCTGAGCCATTTTCTTTCCATGGTTGCTCTAAAGCTCCTCAGCAATTAGGGTTTGTTCTAAAGTGCTCTTATTGTCTACATTTTACAGAGACAGAAGCTGAATCAGAGGGGTGCCCCAACCTGCCCAAAGTCATATGGTAAGAGTTAGGGGGTGGATAGGATTTTAGCTTGCTTCTGTTTGCTATCAGAACAGGGTCCTTAACCCAAATTCTCTGCTGTGGCAGTCATGTCTGAAATCAAGGTATATGATTTAGAAGTAAGAGCTTTGGATTTTAATCCACTGAAATGTAACCTGCTACATGAGCCGGTTGAGCGGGAAGAGCCTTTGTGTCAGTTTCCCTGAGGCCCCTGCAGCAAATGACCTCACACTTCATGACTTAACATGACAGAAAAAGTGTTCCCATACAGTTCTGGAGGCCAGGAGATTGAAATCATCATGTCTGCATGACCACATTTCCCCCTAAGGCTGTAGAAGAGGATCCTTCCCATCCTCTTCCTGCTGCTGGTGTTGCTGATAGACCTTGAGTTCCTCTGCTTGATTCTGTGTCCCTCCAACCTCTGCCTCTGTCCTCACATGGCCTTCCCCTCTGTCTCTCTCTTCTGCTCTCATAAGGACACCAGTCATAAGGCCCTACCCTGCTCCAGGATGGCCTTGTCTTAACTGATTGCACCCGCAGTTACCCTCTTTCCAGATAAGATCCCATTCTGAAGTTCCGGGAAGGGCATGGGTCCTGGGGGGGCTTCTGTTCAACCAGGGCAGGGCCCTCATTGGAGCATCCAGAAAAAGCCAGAGTGAGTGACCTGGGGCTGACATTTCCTTCACACACTTTTCTCGTGTGGTTTCCACACTGTCACCCGTGTGGAATGTGTTCAACACTGTGTTGAGCCTGTGTCCTCTGACACTCCCTTGTGGGAAGGCTGGACAAGACAGCCCTGGGGTGAGCTGAAGATTAAGTTCATGTTTGTATGTGGACAGGCTGAAGATTAAGTTCACGTTTCTTGGTCCCTCTGAGATCCAAGCAGAGGTGTCAAGCAGCCAGCTGGTTCTGTGACTGTGGAGCTCAGAGAGAAGCCAGGGCTGGGTGTGTGTTTCAGATTTGCTGCATATGTGGGGTTGATGCCGTCAGGGAGGACCTGGCTGCCTGGGAGAGGATACAGAGTGAGAAGAGGCCCAAGCCTTGGAAACTCCAGGCTTCAATGGTAGCCAGAGCAAGACAGCTTGTAAAGAAGATAGAAACAGAAGTGGCCTTGGGGAGAGGGAGCAGGAGGTTGTGAGTCAGGGGGTGATGGGGTCAGACGCTGGTGAGGAGCGAGGGCGGGAGAACAGAAAGTTGTCCAGTGGGTTCGGTGGCCAGGAGAGCACTGGTGACCTTAGCAGGAGCTGTCTGGTGGTGGGGGTTGGGGAGCTGTGGCCAGGAAGGAGAGGGTCAATGACAGAGGGAGACATGGGCTTGGAGATGGGAGAGAAGCCAACTCTGCCAAGAAGCTGAGCTGCAGAGGCCTGGCTGGGGGCTGGTAGGGCTTTATTTTATTTCATTAAGGTGAGAGAGACAGGAGCATACACAGATGTCAGTATGCGTGTCAGGTTGAATCTGTCCATGCTTCAGCCCCTAGCTCTGTCTCCTTTGTCCTGGGGGAGTGACAGGAACAGGCCATGGTCTGCAGGCTATACTTGCTCTGCCTCCAGACTTTACTGAATTCAGTTGACCCAGGCCCAAGACACTGCTTTGACCTTTCCCTGGGCCTAAGGCCCCAGGCAGGGGAGAGATTTCCTTGGTCACGAGCCCCTAGGGTTGACTACTTATTCTTTCTCCTTTTCAGATGGATGAGATCAAAGGGAAAGACCGTGTGATTCTGGCCTTGGAGAAGGAACTTGGCGTGCAGGCTGGGCAGACCCAGAAGCTGCTTCTGCAGAAAGAGGCTTTGGATGAGCAGCTGGTTCAGGTCAAGGAGGCCGAGCGGCACCACAGTAGCCCGAAGAGGGAGCTCCCGCCTGGGATTGGTGACATGGTGGAGCTCATGGGCACCCAGGTGAGGGGCAGCAGCTTGTGGAAGACTCAGGCTGGTTCCCCCTCCCCGTTCTTTTTTCTACGAGAAATTCTTCTGGTCAGCTTGTCACAAAGGACCCTGAAGCAGCATGTATTCATTCATTCATTCATTCATTCATTCATTCATTCATTCAATATTGGAGGGGATGTTATGAATTCTTTGTGCTGGACACTGTGTGAGGTGCCAGCGTGTAGTGACCTTTGTAAGAATGCAGGGTGGGAGGGGTCCAACCACAAGGTACCCAGGGAGCCACAGAAGTGTTTGAAGTCTCAGTGGGCTTCTAGATGCAGTCTTCTGAAGGTGTGCAGTGTGCCTGGGTGTTCCCCACCTTGCTGTGTGGCATGTGGGCCCCTGAATAAGGATCTCACCCATTATGTCATGTGAATTTTCTAAGAAGGCTCCACACAGCTTCTTCAAAGCACATTTGCATCTTGACTTTCTTTTTAGGATCAACATATGGATGAACGAGATGTGAGGCGATTTCAACTAAAAATTGCTGAACTGAATTCAGTGATACGGAAGCTGGAAGACAGAAATACGCTATTGGCAGATGAGAGGAATGAACTGGTGAGCAGCCTCCGAGAGAAAGATGGGGGCTCATAGGGTGCAAGGAAGGGGCCCTGGGTCCCCAGAACATGCTCTGCACAGAAAGTTAATGCAGAGGCCTTCTGGTTCTCTGAACTTTCTTTCTTACTTCTTTTTGATTAAAAATCTAACACACACTCACTGAAGAAATCTCTTACTGCCATTTGTTTTTGCAGGAATTTATCTTTAGCAAACAATTGTAGAAGTTCTGGGAGAAGCATGGCGAGGACGTTCATTGCAGTGTTGTTTACATTAACAACCAAACCCAAAGCAAATCAAAAATTAAAAAACAAAAAAACCCAATTGTTCAATAGTAAAGCACTGGGCTGAGTGACTATGGAATATTTATACAATGAATTCTATACTGTCATTAAGATTGGTGATGGAGACCCTACTTAACTGACATGGAAATGTGTTCATAGTAAATTAAATGAAAAAAGTAGTTTACAGAACAAGAAAACATTGTCATCATCTTGGTTATTAGAAGTTGTTCTTTTAGGTGGCACAATTATGGGTAATTTTAATTTGTGCTTACCTATTTACTTTTTTGCATAAAATTATATATACTTGTAAAATAAAATTTATACATTAATTTTTAAAATAATGAACACTGACTTCTGGTTAAAAAAGAAATCTGCAGTAAAAATAGCAATTTCATGAATACGTTTACATTTTCCAGATAACAACAAAACTAATTTTTATGTAATGGCAGTTGATACATCAACTTCTTGACAGAGGCCTCATAATTTTTATGTTTGTTCTAACTTTTAATGAAGGGAAGTATATCTGCAGGATATTTGAAAAAAAATGAGTGGTGAAAATTGTCAGTAAGTATCACCTCTTCACAACTTTAACAGGATCAAAATAAATTCACTTCCTTCCAGTTTTTTTTTTTTTTTTTTTTTAGCGGAAGTCTTGCTATTTTGCCAGGCTGGAGTGCAGTGGCATGATCGTGGCTCACCGCAACCTCTGTCTCTTGGATTCAAGTGATTCCCCTGCCTCAGCCTCCTGAGTAGCTGGTACTACAGGCACGCACCACCACACCTGGCTAATTTTTTTGTATTTTACTAGAGACAGGGTTTCACCATGGCCAGGATGGTCTTGATCTCCTGATCATGATCCGCCTGCCTTGGCCTCCTGAAGTGCTGGGATTATAGGCGTCTTTCCCATATTTTTAAAGTCATATTTTTGTGGCTTTAATCAGACTGTACATCTAATACTATGTCTCTACTTTTCATTTAAATATTTATAAGCTCATAAATACTCATGAACTGCAAAATAGTTTACTGAGTGGATTAGAAAGAAACACAGGCTTCTGGAAACACGTCAGATCAGACTGAAGTAGTTAAAAGTAGAAACTGGTAAGTTTGGCAATGCTTCATCTTTGTTTTTGTTTTTTTTTTGAGACAGAGTCTTGCTCTGTTGCACAGGCTGGACTGCAATGGTGCAATCTCAGCTCACTGTAACCTCCCCTCCTGGGTTCAAGCAATGCTCCTGCCTCGGCCTCCTGAGTAGCTGGGATTACAGGCACCCACCACAACGCCCAGCTAATTTTTGTATTTTTAGTAGTGACAGGGTTTCCTCATGTTGGTCAGGCTGGTCTTGAACTCCTGACCTCAAGTGATCTGCCTGCCTCGGCCTCCCAAAATGCTGGAATTAAAGGCATGAGCCACTGTGCCTGACCTCAATCTTAAAATCATGAGGTAACTACTGCTAGTTTGGGGTGGTTCTTACATGTTTTTAATGCTTAAATAAATACCTTGAAACCCACCAAGAGACTTTTTTTTTATTTTGTGGTTATGAATTGGGATTCCCCCCACCCCCCGCTGTGTATTGTTTTGCAACTTGCTTTTTTCTGTTCATTGATCAATTACAGCACTTGCCATTGGTGCTTAAAGATCTGTCTCTGTCTTTTTACCAGCTGCTTGGTTGGTAGTCCATTGTGTGGGTATACCATGTTCTGTTCAACTCTCTTCCCAATGGTGGATCTTAAGGCTGCTGCCGATTTCTGGATTCCTATGAGGTGCCACATACCTGTCATCTCAGCACTTTGGGAAGCCAATGTGGGCAGATTCCTTGAGTTCAGGAGTTCGAAATCAGCTTGGGCAACAAGGCAAACCCCTATCTCTAAAAATACAAAAAAAAAAAAAATTAACTGGGCACAGTGGTGCACACCTGTAGTTCCAGCTACTTGGGAGGGTGAGATGGGAGATCACTTGAGTCCAGGAGGTCAAGGCTGCAGTGAGCTGAAATCATGCCAGGGCACTCCAGCCTGGGTGACAAAGTGAGGCCCTTTGTCAAAATGACCCATGTCATAGTGCCTACCTCCTGTCTCAAAAAAAAAAAAAAAGAAAAATGCCATGTAGAAGATACACGCATGTCTTTACTGATTTGAAATAAAGGTTCAAGTCAGTAAAGCCATAAGTGTATCTTCTTCATGGCAGTTTTTTGGCAGGGGAGGTTTCTAGAAGTAGAAGGGATGGGTCACATGGTACATTTTATATTTCAGCCTATACTATCAGAATATTTTACCTTAACATTTACAGCCTGGGGAGGAAAAGCAGGGCTCTAGAGTCAGTCTCTTGTGTTTGATTCTCGATGAAATCAAACGACCAATCTTTGCAGAAGTGTAAAGCATTCTTGGCACTTTCTTTGGGAAGTGGTCCCATTGCCTCCTCCCCTTGGACTTAGGTTCTTCTTTGTTTATAAAATGAGGATGGGGAAAGTTCCCCCTTCACACGTGGCAGCTGTGACTGTGGTTGTCAAAATATTGATAGATAGTGAAGTTGTTTCTAATTCTTTCCATGAAAATAACCCTGAGGAGACTACCAGCATACATTTAATTTGCACCACGTGCCTAGGAGACAGGAGCTGCCGTGATTCTCATTTGATAGATGAGGAACTGAGGCTGAGAACTTGCTCGTCGTCATGCAACTAGCAAACAAGTGCGTCACCCAGGACACTGGCCTCAGAAGGGGTCCTAACAGGGACCGGATTGAGTCTCTGCTCGTCTAGGTGCTGTGACCTTGGCCGTCCATCTTCAAGTTGTCTGAGCCTCTGTGTCTGTTTCCAACCACAGCTGAAACGCTCGCGAGAGACTGAGGTTCAGCTGAAGCCTCTGGTGGAGAAGAACAAGAGGATGAACAAGAAGAATGAGGATTTGTTGCAGAGTATACAGAGGATGGAGGAGAAAATTAAGAACCTCACGCGGGAAAATGTGGAAATGGTGAGCCGTGGGCCCCGTGGGGCCAGCCCTGGCACTCCCATCTCTATCTGGGATTCTCTAGCCCTGAACCTTCCGGTCCACATGTTCTGGGGCCCACCTGCCATCCACCTCCCCACGAAGCACCAGGAGCAGCGTCGGTCAGACGTCTCTTCCTTCTCTCCATCTGTCTTGCATTCACCGTGCTGTGGGTGCTTGTGCCAGAGAGAGTCAGACAGCTGTGTCCTTAAACACATCCCCCATTCTCTCTGAGCCTGTTTCTTCATACATACAATGGGAATGAAAATATCAACACTGTAGGATCATCAAGAGGAAGAAATGATTGCATGCAAAGACCTCATAGGACACCCAGTATGTGAAAGCCATTACGATGATCTTTGGCAATGCTCTGCAGAGGGCGTTTTTCCTCCAGCTAGGATGCCTGGTGTTTGTGGTCAGGGTGGGTGTCTTGTAGTTGACAGTTTACAGAATGCTTTCAGGTTCATTGTTCAGAGTAGTATCAACTCCTGTTTCACAACTGGGAAGACAGATGTGCTGAGAGCATGCACGCGCCACTGTCTGTACCACAGCAGGTGCAGGGGTGTGTGTGTGTGTGTGTGTGTGTGTGTGTGTGTGTGTGTGTGTGTGTGTGATTTGCTGTCTTGTGAAGTCTTCACCTTCCTCTCCCAGCTTTCTAGGCTCATTTCAGATGTCATCTTCTATGCCCAGGCCCTGCCCAGCCCTTCCGGTCAGCAGCGTGCACGGTCAGCCCCACCTTGGGCTTGGTTTTGGTCTGCCCTGTCCCCTCTTCCAGCACAGGACAAGGTGGTCACATATTAGTCCATTTTCATACTGCTGATAAAGACATACCTGAGACTGGGTAATTTATAAAGATAAAGAGGTTTAATGGACTCATACTTCCACCTGGCTGGGGAGGCCTCACAATCATGGCAGAAGGCTAAAGGCACGTCTTATGTGGCGACAGATGAGAGATTAAGAGCTAAGTAAAAGGGGAAAGCCCTTATAAAAATATCAGAGACTTATTCACAACCATCAGAACAGTATGGGGGAACCAGCCCGATGATTCAATTATCTCACACTGGGCCCCTTCCATAACACATGGGAATTATGGGAGCTACAATTCCAGATGAGATTCGGGTGGGGGGCACAGCCAAACCATATCAGGTCATCATCTCTTTCATCCTCCCATCCATCCTTCTGTCTCTGCACCCCTAAGCCCCACTCCAGCGCTGTCCCTAACAAACATTGTTGGTGGGTAATGCTGCAGTGGTCTCTCTCCCTGTGGCTGCAGAAAGAAAAGCTGTCGGCGCAGGCATCTCTGAAGCGGCACACCTCCCTGAACGACCTCAGCCTAACCAGGGATGAGCAGGAGATCGAGTTCCTGAGGCTGCAGGTGCTGGAGCAGCAGCACGTCATTGACGACCTCTCACTGGTACATCTAGCACGGCTGGTGCGGCTGCCCCTGGTGTGGGTCGCACCGGGTGACATGGGTGTCAGGAACGGGCGTTGGGGCTCAGGGTGGTGCGCTGAGCTCAGTCAGAGTCAGGCAGTGCTGACTTTAGGGTGCCCCAAGCTCACCCTGGTGTGCTCATGCCTGCTTCATTCTGCTGTCAAGCGGCCTTGGCTTAAATGAGATCACTGGTACCTGGGGACGGTTTCCATGGCTACCCTCTTCTCAAATCTCCCTGATTTGCTGTGGTTAAGAGGCAGCATCAGGTTTAAGGATGTCTTATGCCCTTGAGAGACTGGGCATGATCTGTTCCAGAGAAGGCTTTTTGTTTGTTTGGTTGGTTAGTTTTTAGCTTAGCAGTTGCAGACTGTGAGTTTGAGCCCACAAACTTGAACTGTATAATCAGAACAGCACTTAGCTAAGTCTGTCTGTGTGCTTTTTGGACATGTATATGGGGCGTGCATCTATCAAAGTGGGGTGAGCATGTTAAGCAAGTGGGGAATTACATCCAGAGAATTCTGCAGCTCTCTGTGAAAGGAGCTTAGGTAACAGGCAGGGAACACCTGCAGGGAGCTTTAGCTGGATCTTAGAAGCGGAATGTGTTCTGCTCACCTGAGAGGGTGTGTGATGGTTCCATGCACTGGTCTTCAAAGAACAGAAAGTCTAGTGATCAAAATTCTAGAAAAGGCTTTGATTATAATTGTCATGTTCATTTTGGCTGCTGCCATCTCTCTCTACCACTTTAACTTCTCTCTTTCTTCCTTTCATCTGTCCATCCATCCATCCATCCACTCACCCATTCTTTCATGTTTCCATCTACTTATCTATGCATCCATCATCCATCCATCCATCCATCCATCCATCTATCCATCCATCCATCTTTCCTTCATTACATAAAAGACTCAATGCAACTTATGATGAAAAATATATTTCAATGAAATAACAGTAAAGTCAAAAGGTGGATAATAAACTCTCCCCGTAGCTCTCAGTTCAGAGAAGCAGCCGTCACCTGGGCCCTTAGAACTTGAACTAGCCATACCTGGTGCTGATGGGCAAGCACAGCTCCCTCTGAGAGCCAGTGGCTTTGTTTTGTGAGATGTGAGGCCGGCTGGAAATGCCAACTGTTGTGTTTCCTTCTAGGAGAGAGAACGGCTGTTGCGCTCTAAAAGGCATCGAGGGAAAAGTCTGAAACCGCCCAAGGTGAGCCTTCGATGATACACCTGCCCTGACTTGCTGCTGTGTCACATATCTGCAGGGCTGATGGGTCATGGAATTGAGGGAGGTTTCACAGAGGGATCCTGAAGCAGAGACACACACGTCTCTGCATACCTGATGATGAAAAGCCTGTCATCACCGTCTCTCAAAGCAACATAAATATGGCCGTGTGATGCGACCCAGTTATTGTAATTTATTCATGGAAAACTTCCTGATGAATTCTCTACTTAGGCCTCAGGGTATATTCAACCAAAATTAAAAACATAAATACTTAAAGCTTTTGAAGGATTTAAGGGACTTTCAGGATTGATTTATATCAGAACATACCCCGTTCTGAAACAAATCAAGAGCTTTGTGTTTTTTTGGAATCACGCAGAACTGCAGTCTTTTTGAAAAATATAGATCTGCTATTTCCTAGTAACAGTGCCCGAGGGAGCTGGGCTTGGCAAATTCAAATGCTCACAGGGACCAACTTGGAATGTAAAGAGCACATAGGAGCTGATACCAAAAAAAAAGACGTAGTTTGCATTTAAACCTCTAAATCTATTTTTCACTTCCACAAAGACACAGGTCTCCTTGTCCTTTTTTTTTTTGGGGGGGGTGGGACAGAGTCTTTCTCTGCCACCCAGGCTGGAGCGCAGTGGCGCAGTCTTGGCTCACTGCAACCTCTACCTCCCAGGTTCAAGTGATTCTCCTGCCTCAGCCTCTCAAGTAGCTGGGACTATAGGCGCCTGCCACCAGGCCTGGCTAATTTTTGTATTTTTAGTAGAGGCAGGGTTTCACCATGTTGGCCAGACTGGTCTCCTTTTTATTGAATGCAAGTGTCCTGCTTAGTTTATCTTTTGATTGAAATGTGGTTGTAGAGAAATATTTCTCATCAATAAGGAAAATGGCTGTGCAAATGTGATAGTGAATGGCCAAGGACATATGGTCTTGGTGTCAGGGTGACAATAGGGAGTGGTGGGGACTATGGCAGACTGGGCCCTGAATCCTGGTTGCTATAAGAAGGTGGACCAGTGGTGTCAGATAGTCCAGTCTTTCAAGAGAAATGTAAATCCTTATCTATTAGCTTCCTAGGGCTGCCTTAACAAAGTACTACAAAATCAGTGGCCTAGAGCCACAGAAAAAGGCTGGGCACAGTGGCTTATGCCTGTAATTCCAGCACTTTGAGAGGCCAGAGCTGGTGGATCGCTTGAGCCCAGGAGTTTGAGACCAGCCTGCGCAATGTAGCAAGACCCTGTCTCTACAAAAAATTGTAAAAATTAGCTGGATGTGGTGGTGCCTGAAGTCCCAGCGACTTGGGAGGCTGAAACAGAAGGATTGCTTGAGCCCAGAAGGTCAAGGCTACAGTGAATTATGTTTGTGCCACTGCACTCCAGCCTCAGTGACAGAGCAAGACTCTGTCTCCAGAAAAAAAAAAGAAAGAAAAAAATGTATTGTATTGTCTTAGAGTTCTAGAGGCCAGAATGCAGAAATTCAGGTGTTGGTAGAGCCGTGCTCCCTCCCTCCAGAACCTATCGCAGAACCTTCCTTGCCTTCTCCTAGCTTAGAGTGGTTTCCTAGCAATCTTGGTTGTCCTTGGTTTGCAGCTAGAATTCCAATCTCTGCCTTCATCATCAGTGACATTCTACCTGTGTGTCTCTGTGGCTTCACTTATAAAGCCACCAGTCAGGCTGGATTAGGAGTCCACCCTACTCCAGTGTGACCTCATGATAACTTAACTAATGACATCTGCAATGATTCTACTTCCAAATAAGTCACATTCTGAGGTTCTGGTGTTGGGACTGCAGCCTGTCTTTTTGGGGGATATGGTTTAATCCATAACACCTTACTTTATGTGAAATTGAAGGATTTAAATGTTGGTAAATGTTGGATTTTAAATGTCTGTAATGCTGTGGTCCAAATACAGCGTTAAGCATCCCTAATCCAAAAATCCAAATTCCAAAATGCTCCAAAATCTGAAGCTTTCTAAGCACCAGCATGGGACCAGGAGTGGAAAATTCCACACTCAGTCTCATGTGACGGTTGCAGTCAAAACATGGTCAAAACTTTGATTCATGCACAAAATTATTTAAAACATTATATACAATCCCCTTCAGGCTATGTATCGTATATAAAATATATGTGAACCAAATGAATTTCATGGGTAGACTTGGGTGCCATCCCCAAGATATCTTATTCTGCAAATATTCCAAAATCTGATAAACATCCAAAATTCCTTCTGGTCCCAAGCATTTCAGATAAGGTACACTCAACCTGTAAAATATGTATCTGTGGGCCACATAAAATCTATCTATCTATATCTATCTATCTATCTATCTATCTACGATAGGTTAAGGTCCTAACCCCAGTAACTCAGAATGTGACATATTTGGAAATAGGATTCTTGCAGATGTAATTAGTTAAATTACCATGAAGTCACACTGGAGTAGGGTGGAATCCTAATCCAGTATGAGTGGTGGCCTTATATGTGAAGACACAAAGACACACAGGTAGAATGTCACTGACAGTCCTCCCGGCACGTTGGAGTTGCTGGGTACAGTCTGGCTCCCAGGCTGCCTCCTGGTGGCATTCAGGTAATGCCACTTGCGGCGGTCTGGCTCATTGATGATTTGCTAGGTCCTGAATTCTCGGATGAGTATTTACACAATCTCATTGAATTCTCACAGCCACCCCATGTAGTTGGAATTATTTTTTCAATTTTACAGCAACAAAAAACATAGAGATATAAAATATTTAAAAAAGAGAGAAAAATTAAGTTGACAAGGCTGAGTTTTAGACTCAAATCTGAGACTCCAAGGCCCAAGCTTTCCCCACCAAGCCAAGTCGAACACAGGGCAAGTGTCCGCACATTGATATTAGAAAGTCAGAAATGGGAAGTGGTTGGAGTAGAACTTGTTTATATTTAAATATATACTTTTATAGAAGAAACAGAATCACGTTATAGAATATCTGGGAAGTAAAAAGTGATCTATCACCCGTGGTGCCTCCCAGCTTGTTGGCGTTGCTGTTTTAATGCATTTCCCCAGCTGTAACTATAGTATACACGTTTGCACCCTGGGTTTTATTTAACGTTATACTGCAAGCCTTTATCCATGTGATAGCTGTCATTGTAAATATACATTTTTATGGCTACATAATCTGTTGAAGAGATGGGCCGTAAACTGGTTTACCATCCTGTACTCTCTGGGCACGTTGCTTTCAGCCCCTCGGCCCTGTGAATGATGCTGCAGTAAATGTGCCTCTGTTTGTGCAGACAGCTCTTTCTGGCCAGCTCTACTTTATTCCCTGACTGTTGAACATGTCATTAAGTGACGGCACCATTATTTAGCTACCCTTTCCTCTACCTTTGGACTTGCTGCTTCTGTAAATGTCGCCACAGCAAACAGCTTTTGTGTGGAAAGCTGTGTCCATAGTCAGAATCATTTCCACACATAGATTCCCAGATGTTGAAATGTGGTTCTGAAGGTGAGGAGGCTTTGACCACAGAACATTGCCCCCACCCCAGCCCACTGCCTACAGAACAGTGTCAGCATTTGGCACAGCTGCTGGGAGTGTGTGTAACAGCCACTTTCACCATGGGACATATGCTTAAAAGGCACAAATGTAAAGGGTATGCAGTTTGTCCCATTAAACGGATGTGCTGTGGCGTTACACACCCCATAGAGCTTCCACGTGGGGTTTTGAAAAATCCCTTGTTGAGCCAAGACTTTATTTTTCAAGTCTGTATCAGAATGCCTGGAATTGAAAAGAAGTTTATTTTTCTCCCTTCCTGATTTCTTTCTTTTTGTTTTGTTTTGTTTTGTTTTGTTTTCTTGAGACAGACTTTTTCTCTTGTTGCTCAGGCTGGAGTGCAATGGAGCGATCTCGGCTCACTGCAGCCTCCACCTCTTGGGTTCAAGCGATTCTCCTGCCTCAACCTCCCAAGCAGCTGGGATTACAGGCTTGTGCCACCATGCCTGGCTAATTTTGTATTTTTAATAGAGACAGAGTTTCACCATGTTGGCCAGGCTGGCCTCGAACTCCAGACCTCAAATGATCCACCTGCCTCGGCTTCCCAAAGTGTTGGGATTACAGGCATGATTGCGCATGCCTGGCCATTCTTCCTGATTTCTGAATGTGTTTATGAGAGGAGAAATTCACAAAGGGTTAGAATTGAATCATGATTTGCTAAATTTCCTGTGCAACAGGCAAGGACAGGGTCTGTGTCTGTCCTACCCACTGTGGCCTGATCACTGCCTGGCACAGAGCAGGTTTTGACTAAATAGTCTCTAAATAGGTGTTGGCTGAAGAAGCGAATTGCCTTTACTGGAAAAATGTACTTGTATGACACTGGATTGTCCCAGAAGAATGGTGATGTATGGTCACTTTAATGAAGATAGTTCCGTGCCACTAGGAGGCCAAATTTGGGGATCTGCATAGAAACTTTGCTGAGCAGGTTTAAGGTCTTTTCAATTCACTGTTGCCTGGGCCCACCAGCATTTTTTCTTTTTCTCAAGATTCAGTGTGGACCAAGTTTTCTCCCATGTTTCTACTTAATCCTGGTATCGTGTGGGGCTGGATGGAATTGGTACTTCAATCCATCAGGGCCCGAGCAGGTTTTTAAATCCAGGGTTGCCTTTCAGGACTAACTAAGAAGCTTCTCTTTCTTCTCTACCACAGGCCACAGGCCTTCAGTACACTTGGCTTTCTGTGTCTATGGGTTTCATATCTGTGGATTTAACCAACCTCTGATTGAAAACATTCAGGAAAAAGATGGGTGGTTGCATCTATATTGAACATATACAGACTTTTGTCCTTTTCTTTCTGTTTTAAGATGGAGTCTCACTCTGTTAACCAGGCTGGAGTGCAATGGCACCTTCTCGGCTCACTGCAACCTTCACCTCCTGGACTTTTTTCCTTTTCATTATTCACTAAACAATACAATCTAAAACTACAGTCATGGCCAGGTACAGTGGCTCATGCCTGTAATCCCAGCACTTTAGGAGGCCAAGGTGGGCGGATCACAAGGTCAGGAGTTTGAGACTAGCCTGACCAACATGGTGAAATGCTGTCTCTACCAAAAATAGAAAAATTAGCCAGGCGTGATGGCGGGTGCCTGTAATACCAGCTTCTCAGGAGGCTGAGGCAAGAGAATGGCTTGAACCCAGGAAGTGAAGGTTGCAGTGAGCCAAGATCATGCCACTGCATTCCAACCTGGGTGACAGAGCAAGACTCCGTCCCCCAAAAAAATTATAGTCACGCATGCCTTAACGACAGGGACACATTCTGAGAAATGCGTCATTGGGAGATTTTGTCGTGCAGACATCATGAAAGTGTATTTGCACAAATCTGGATGATCTAGCCTCCTACACACCAAGGCCATGCGGTCTAGCCTGTGGCTTCGAGGCTGTGAGCCTATGCAACATGTTACTGTACTGAAATACTGCAGGCAGCTGTAACCCAATTGTATTTGTGTATCTAAACACAGAAAATGTACAGCAAAATTATAGTATTATGATCTTATGGGACCATCTTTGTATACTGTTGTGGATTGAAATGCCGCTCTGATGTACGTGACTGGGTTTACATTTGCATTGGATTTGGTACGGTATTATAAGTATTCTAGAGATGAGTAGAAGTGTACAGGAGGATGTGCATAGGTTGTATGCTAGTACTACACCAATTTGTATAAGGGGCTTGAGCAGCCATGGATTTTAGTATTCATAGGAGGTTCTAGAACCAGTCCCCCATGGATACCATGGGATGACTAGACTAGTTTCTTTTTCCCCTGAAATGTCCGTATCACTCTCTGTCCCTCACACATGGAAGTGCTTTAACACTTTATCAAGGGCTTTGCTTGACAGAGTACTGTGGTGAATGCATTGAAGGTTCCAGAATTTTCTGGAAATCTGACAACTCTTAACCCTCTTTCAGAAAGACCCTAGCAAACCTCCCTGGTCTCTCTGCGAGAGGGCGCCTCCAATCACTCCCACACCCCTGCTTGTGGAAGGTGCAGTCGGGAGAGCAGTGGGTGCCAGCCTTTGTCTTCTTGGGGCCTTTGTGTCCCTGAGGGCCATGACTCTGCCTTACTGGGCCTGCCCAACAGTCCCCTTGTGGGATCTCCTCCAGGGACAAGATTGGTGTTGATGATCTCATTTCCCGGGGAGCCTGCTGGTTCAGCGCGGGCTCACATTAGCCCCAAGGGAGAGGTTCGGGGAGAAGGACCCTGAGTGGTTCCTTTGGCCGTGTCCTGGGGATTGGGATAGGGGGCTTGCTCAGGACCTGGGGCTCTGGCCATATGGCAGTAACTTGTGTTGCAGGCCATTGAAACTTGCACAGAAGCCATATCATCATAGAGTTCTAAGCATATGCATAATGGCTAAAAATCAGTACAGTTTACTCTCGTACCTTGGTTGAAAGTAGGGCCAATCATTTTGGATAAGGTTGGGAAATTGTAGCCCCAAGCATTATGGGGGTCAGGCCCCAGCTACTAGCTGGATGGGATTGGGCAAGTCATCTAAACTCTCAGAACCTCAGTTTGATTCTTAAAATGAACACTACATCCATGGGATTGAAGGAAGCTTCTGATTCTTTGCTCGATGCATAGCAGGTGATCAGAAAGTCAGAGTGTCTCCTTCTTCCTTTATCTTATAGCTCAATAACTTTCCTTTGGAGAACCTGTTAAATGCAGATTCCCAGGGACCTCAATGCCCTTTGCAGTAATCATCCTTTAAGGGAGGTCTGGGGAGCTACACTGGGAACCATCAAAGCTCCATCGGAAGGAGAGGCCCTTTCTTGGGCCAGTGTATCAGTGCCATGTCCCCTCCTCCCTGAATGACCTTGGGTCTGCTGTTGCCAGGGATTGGAGGATGCCTGAGGTCTGGCAGGCCATTTTTGTCAGTGACTCTTGTATCCATTCTGATGGGACCTAACGAAGCATGTAGGACCTATCTAAACTTGACCCCTAGCTGTGCATCCCTGAGGCCAAGCCTGCTGTCTGGTGGAGGGAAGGATGGGCGCCAGCAGCTGGTTGTACAGTAAGTGGCTTTGCCTGCCTGGGATGCCCAAGCATTTTTTTTTTAGACAGAGTCTCACTCTGTCGCCCAGGCTGGAGTGCAGTGGCACAATCGATCTTGGCTTACTTTCAACCACCCCCTCCTGGGTTCAAACAATTCTTGTGCCTCAGCCTCCTGAGTAGCTGGGATTACAGGCAGGTGCCACCAGGCCTGGCTAATTTTTTTTGTAATTTTAGTAGAGACAGGATTTCGCCATATTGGCCAGGTTAGTCTCGAACTCCTGACCTCAAGTGACCTGCCTGCCTTGGCCTCCCAAAGTCAAACAATTTTTCATCAGGTGCATGCATTTTTCACCTGCAAGTTTTGCTGAAGCTACCCATTTTTTCCTTTGTGGTTGTTTGCAGTTGACTTTATTCCTAGGCTGCCTTCCCCATGGCCATCACCAGTCTGTGAGCTCATGAGGGCTGGCTGGTGCCCTGGGTTCCAGCTGCTCACAGCTGCTGGCACAGTGCCCTGTACTTGGGAGGCTAACAGTAGTAACTGCATGAGACCAGTGGCCATGTCACGTCTGTCTACAGGGCTGCCCTCGGTTGGCATGCAACTGTGGGTCCTTTGCTGGGAGGGGCATCTCTGATCAGAGGTAGAAAGGGCACTGCAGCAGAACTTCATGCCAGCCTCACCAGGTGAGTGGCTGATGGAAACCAAAAAGTCTGAGGCAGGTCGCAACCAGTTTAGAATCTCCAAAGGTGATTTTGAGGGCTTCAGTATTTAAAGGGGAAAAGCAGGCTGGAGGGGAAAGCAGGAGGGTGTGGTCACATGACCGAATTCATACATGTTGAGAGAAAAGGAGCAGCAAGGGAATCGTCCAATTTATTTAATTGTCTTCTGCTCATTTACATCAGCGCTTTACGTAAGATAAGGTGAACAAGGGGTAGCCACCTGTGGAGATGCTTAACCTTTTCTCTGCAGCTCTCTGCTTAGGAACAAAAGGAAAGGCAGCTTCTTGCATGACTCAGCTTTCAGCTTAAGTTTTTCCTTTTGGCGGAGTGAACTGGGGTTCGGAGTTTTTATTTTCTTGTCACAGCAGGCTCTGTGCCGAAAGCATGGGAGGCCCCTCTGAGCACTGCTCTGTGTCCCGCCTGCTGGAGGCCTTTTGGTAAAGGACTTGGGGAAGATGTGGGTCCTGAGGATAGGACACTGGGACAATTATGAAGAGGCAGGGGCTATGTCCTGGACCCAGGCAGCTCAGCAGATAAGCACACACACCATCTATGCTGTTCCTGGAGGCACTGCCAGAGGAGCCGAAGCTGGCACAGTACAGCAGAGCTTAGGAGCCTGACGTGGCCACAGAGATCGCCTCGGGTACCTTGTCTAGAGTAGCAAACACCACGGGGACATCCGGCTCCCATTTGCAGACTTGGGAACAGACAGGTGCCATTACCTATGGTGATTCTTGGCAATTTGTTCACACAGAGCAGGACACCCCAGTGCCAGGAGTGAGCAGGGTGGTGAGTCTGGGTCTTCAGGGAGGAGGTGCTGCGGAGGCTGGGTCTGTAGGCACCTGGCACCTGCCTGGTTTCGGGAGAGACTTCAGGCCCCGTGGGGAGGGGGCTTGAGGCAAAGGCTCCAGATTGCAACCCTGCCCCTCCAGGCCCACTGTCTTAGGTCTGCACTGCCTGGGGCCTGGCCTGGGTGTCTCAGGTCTGCACTGCCTGGGGTCAGGCACAGATGTCAAAGGTCTGCATTGCCTAGCCAGGTGGTGCTTCATTAGGAAACATGGCTTAAAGGGTAGCTGGCACTAAATTGAGTAGTGCATAGAGTCACACAGTTCAGCCGATGGATACTTTCAAAAGAATATAGCATCATGCACTGTTGAAGTTGAAACATACATGAACTTTGCTATGTACATTTCTTCTTTTATGAATTGCCCATTGCCCTTTAATATGGCTTCGGTGTCTGTCAAAGTGTAGATGTTTTACTTTTTTATGGTAAAGTCTGTCCGTTTTTTTCTCCAACATGAGGGTTTTTGCTTCTGATGCTATGTCTGGTGAAGCTTCTCCAAGAAATGGAAGACTCTCAGAGACACCCCTTCTGGGCAGGGGAACCTTTGAAGACTTCGATCTAGTTCAAAAAATTATTAGTTTTTCCATTAGGTAATGGTTTGTTTTGGCCTATAAAAATGGTGAAACAAATGCTGACAAAATGATGGTAGAGAAACTGATGAATTTGGCAAGTCTAGGGTGCATATGAGGCAGTTAGGGATCAGCAGAGAAATTTTCCAAACACATGAGGACAGAGGCAGCTCCTGGGTTTGGGTCCTGAGGGAGAATCTCTCCCCGTGTTGCCGTTGCTAGTGCTGCCCCAGGGTCTTGTGATTGTCCAGGGACCCAGGACCTGTGCAATGGTGTTGACAACAGGCTCTTGGCTCAGGGAGGATGGGATCTGGGAGGAAGGTCCCTAGATAATAAACTGGCTCAGAAGCTGTCCTCTGTGATGAATGCACCCCAGTCTGCCCCTGGAAACCTCTCCCTTCAGTCCACAGTTGGCGGGACCAGCGTCTGGGCTCTGGCCTGGAGCCGGCATCCCTCTTAGTGAAGGTGCGTCTTCCAACACACTCCTGTTCTTGGGACTCTGCTGCAGACGAATCCCCAGGAAGCTGTGGAGACACTCGGACGAATGTGTGAGAGGAAAGGGGAGTGCGTGGGGAGAGAATTGGTGCTTTTTCCCAGGACTGGAGGAAGCCCTGAAAATGGATGCCGAAAATGTGGCTTTCGCCTAAGCCTACGCGCAGGGCTGGTGTGACTGCAGCGTCGCGCCGCCATGGAATATGTTCTCTTCGTTCTGTACTTCTCTTTCTTCCTGTGTCTCTGTGCCCTTGTGTGCCTGTACTTCTCTGGCTGCCAGGAGATGACCTATAAGCATGAAGGTAGGCGGCTGGTTTGGGGTTTTGTTTTTTGAGGTTCTGTGGCGGTCCCTGGCTGTGACCGATGCTCCTGACTGTGACAGGCAGTTCTGTTGAAAATGACAGGAAGACGAGAAGACAGGCAGCAGAGAGGCTGGATCCAGTTGAGGGGCTACTTGTTTTGGGGAGTACCTCCTCTTTTTCCCTCTGCGTCATTTGACTTGCTAAGGACGACCACCTCTGTATAGTCAAAGTGTAAATGGAGGAGACATGTTTACTCTTCATTCATTTTGTCAAAACTGATTTTTTTTTTTTTTTTTGAAACAGGATCTTGGTCTGTCACCCAGGGTGGAGTGCACTGGCACAATCACAGCTTACTGTAGCCCCAACCTCCCAGGCTCAAGTAATCTTTCCACCTCAGCCTCCCGAGTAGCTGGGACTACAGGCATCAGCCACCATACTCGGCTAACTTTTTAAACAACTTTTTGTAGAAATGGCTTCTCACTATGTGGCCCAGGCTGATCTTTAACTCCTGGGCTCAAGTGATCCTTCTGCCTCAGCCTCTTAAAGTGCTGGGATTACAGGCATGAGCCACTGTGTCTGGCCACAACTTAATCTTAATCTGAACCTGGATTCATTTGTAAAAACAAATCAACAAGGAGAGGCTTTGGTTCAAGGAATATGGAAGGCTAGGGGAATTAGCTTTTTTATTCAGTAGATGGGCTCAGAATGAGCAAATGGTGGACATTTTTGCTACTCAAGTATCTCTTGGGAGGAAAAACCCAGAGACTCTTAAAACAACTGGACAGTTTCTTTCATGCTTGCCTTTTTTTAAAAAGCCCACTATGTGCCTAGCAGGAGAGGAAACAATGTTTTCCGGGTGGTTTTCCCCTCATCTCTTGAGAAGCAGGTGGTGAATTATTTCTTGCATATTTAGAAAATGCAGCAAAACCAGGTGCATTGCCTTTAAGGAAGACAGCTGCTGTGTTTCTACCTGTAACATTCACATATCTTTTCTATTTTTATTAATAAAGGTACAAATATATCTAGATATCGAGTACATGTAGGCTTCCTGCATAATAGAATCACTCAAGAAAACTCTTCTTTAAAGGAAACAAACTAACCCAGTGCTATAAAATGTTATAAAAAAGTTAAGGCCAGGCGCAGTGGCTCATGCCTGTAATCCAGCACTTTAGGAGGCTGAGGTGGACGGATCACTTGAGGTCAAGAGTTCGAGACCAACCTGGCCAACATGGTGAAACCTCATCTCTACTAAAAAAAAACTATACAAAAATTAGCCAGGTGTGGTAGGTGTGGTGGCATGCACCTGTAATCCTAGTTACTCGGGAGGCTGAGGCAAAAGAATCATCTGAATTTGGGAGATGGAAGTTGCAGTGAGCTGAGATTGTGCCACAGCACTCCCTCCTGGGTGACAGAAGGAGATTCCGTCTCAAAAAAAAAAAAAGTTAAAATGTTTTAAAAAATACCCAGCATAAAGACCTGAGTGGCTGGGTCCCAGGCAGCTTCTTGCTGCTATGGAAACTGCATGTGTGGCATCTGGCCATGGATTCCTCTCTGTTGCTATAGGATTCAGATTGGACTGCCTTTTCGTGTTTGATTTCTGCCCTAAGAGTGGCTTCTTCTTTCCCTTCAAGCAGCATAGTTCTGTGGAGTCTTGGCCTCAGGCCGTATGATGTGATAATTTCAGGGGCTCCATTGGGTCTGGAGTTAGGCTGTTTGCAGAGGCTGCTCTACTTTAAACACAAGCAGCCGCATTGGTAGTTAATGCCCTGTCTTTGGGCTTGATAGTTGAGTCCTTAACTAGCTGTCCTGTGGGGCCGTAACAAGTGAATCATCCTAGGTAATTGAACACTGAGTTCTTGGCCCGAGGAAGGTACCTGACACTGACTTGAATGGTCACAACCCAGCAGTGTGTCCTAAACATTTGGAAAGTGTGTGACTTCATGACGCTTCCTGGGCTGCAGCAACAAACAGACCTGTCCCCAGAGGCCTTACAATTAGCAGTGTTTGCAAGAAATAAGGTCAGCTCTGTGGCTGCTCAGAAAAATGTGGAACCTGGAGCTCAGGGGGGTGACCTATGTGTGTGCAGAAGAGCGTGAGTGATGCAGATGCGTTACTCCTGTGGGTGCCATTGTCACCTTGGGATGTCACTACCACTGCTCTCTAGAGCTCATTGGAAGATTCCTTGATACCTGAAGTTAGGTGGAGTTCTCAACCGGAGGGGAGATTTGAGTAGATGATTTTCTCCAGCCTCTGTGAGGAGAGAAATGACATTGAAATTGATGGTACCCATAGTCCTCACATACCTGCCAGTGAGACTCAACTGGGACATGTAACCACATGGTGCCCAACTGATGCCAGGTGTGTGAATGAATGGAAAGGGTGTTTTGTGCAAAACAAATTCTGTTTCTGATAGACAAACTAGCATGGCATTGAGTTCATTAACACTGGGAGATAGTAGGGAACAAGAGGGCCAACCCCCTGCCTTCCTGGAGCTTCCATTCCAGGGAGTGAGGGGAGACTGTAGGTAAACACAATAGCTTGCTGGATCTTATGTCGGGTGGGAGACATGATATGGAAAGGAATAAAGAAGGAGACCCGAGAGGCTGGGGTGGGGATGGGGCAGGAGGGACCTGGGCATGGTGGCCAGGAAGCCTTTTCCCATATGGTTGCATTTGTGCAGAGATCTGAGGGAATCTAGGGAAGGAGCCATGTGGATTTTGGGGAAGAGCCTCTTGGAGTGCAAAGGCCCTGTGGCAGGTGTGTGTGTGGTGCAGGAGCCTGGCGTGGAGGAGGAGAGGAGAGGAGGAGAAGGGAGGGATGATGCCAGGGCGGATGGGAGGTAGATCCTGCAGGCCTCGCAGACGCTTGTAGCCTGCATGGGTGTTGGTGGTTGTAATAATTCCAGAGAGAGATGTTGGTGGCTGGGGCCGAGATGAAGGTGTCAATGGAGAGAGTGACTTTTCTCTGTGAGCTGGGGGAGCTCTGGGTGAAGCTGGATTCTGGATGAGCCCGCAGAGCCTGGGGCTGGGCTCTGGAGTTTAGTTTTGATTCCTTCCTTATGGTCTGAAAAGCGTTCATTAATTGTAAAAACAAATAAAATCCTTGTCAGGGCTGTTTGGGAAAAAAAAATCCTAAAATAAGGGACATTGATCTGGTGATCGTGGGTCGATGTCTGCAGCCCCCAGGGGATGCGAGCTTCTTGGGGCAGGGACTTGGCCTGGTTTTGATCCCGTTGTATTCCCCAGGCCTGCCCCATGTCTGTCCCATAGAAGGAGCTTAGCCACTGTTTGCTGAGTGAATGAATGGGTAGACAGATGAATGAAGCCCCATAGCCTAAGATATTTGGAGTGGGAGAAGTGCCAGCAGGGCAACTGGGAGGCTGGCACATCGAGCCTTACAGTTTGCCTCTGGATCTGAGTGACAGATGCCTGAAGTCTGATTACACTATTCTTTCTCATTCTGTGGATGTTCCCAGTTTTCTATAATAAGAAATTAAGCAGAGATTGCCTCTTAGTGTAGGTCTGGCTGAGATTTGGTCCATGCATTTGTCATCGAAGTCAGAGCGCTGGAACTTGGACGGGCTCTCCACTCCTTCAGGCTGTTGCACCCTCTAGTGCCCATAGTCATCCAGTTCTCCTTGGAACTGGACATCTCCCTGGGCCCTGTCCCCCCTTCTCCTTTACAGCCAGTGCGCTGCTCATGGGGCGCGACAGCGTGCTGGGCTGCTTTCTGGGCACAGGGCACGCATGGCTCCTTTTTTTGCTCATGGTGAGGTGTCTTCCCACTCCATTTGCCAGAGAAGGAGGCTGGTACTCCAGGGGCCAAGTGGTTTGCATAGGTCTACAGCTGGAGAATCTGGGCCAGGATCAGACTAGTTTGCTCAGGCTGTAAACCCTAGGGTTATCCGTCACCTGCTGCCACCCTTTCTCCCACCCAGTCAGCTACAAAGCCCACTGGCCGCATCTTGACATGCTCCAGTGGCCCAAATGCCAGTCACCGCCCCAGCACTGGCATGCCCACGACCAGGGGCTGGCGGACTCTGGGAATCCTCAGTCATTGCTAACATCATACAAATTGTATTTTACAGAAGCATGTTGTGGAGACATTTTTTGGATTTGATGAGGAGTCTGTGGACTCAGAAACGTTGTCCGAAACATCCTACAACACAGACAGGACGGACAGGACCCCAGCCACGCCTGAAGAAGACTTGGACGATGTAAGCAAAGCCGCAGAGGGGGCGGGGCCTCACCCCAGATGCTCTAAGGGTGGCACCTCCTGCCTTTGGCGGTTGCAAGTTCCGCTCCCTTGCCTATAGTTTTGAACCCCAGAGGATCCATTCCTACCAGTGTGTTATCAAAGCTGATGGCATGAAGGGAAGGCGGCCCCCATGGCCGTGGGCTCCATGAATGGTGATGGGAGGGCAGCACGTGGGGATCCTTTCTTTCCTCAGCACTGATTTCTCCACCAAGGCAACCTGTGGCTGCCAAGTTCAAGCTGAGCCATTGATAGATGTCACCTTGCATTTTCTCACTGTTTGCAATTAAAACTGCCACGTGATGGTCTCTCCCTGGTCCCCACGCATGTGTACACGCATGCACACACCACCTGGCAGAAACAGCATCATCCCTTTCTTGACTAAGATAAAGCAAGTAATCCAAAAAATATAAAGAAGAAGGCGACGAGCCCCTGAAGTCCCATCACCCCAAGGTCACCGCCTAACCCTGTCTCCACCATCTGTGCCCATCTGAGTGCATAGCCAGGTTCTTGAGCCAGCTAGATTCACGAGGGGGCAAAGACTGGCTTTGTTCTCACTTATCCTCCCCAGGTGGATTCTTTCAGGAGTGCTGAGTACATCTTAGGCAGACCTGTGGGCCTCTATGCCTTCCAGCGACAGGAATAGTCACATTGGATTAGTTTCCTAAACTCCAGACTTCATTCAACGAGACCTTCCCCTTGCTCCTCACCGGGGCCTGCACCAGGCTCAGCTGCCGTTCCACTACCTCGCTCTTCTGCCTCTGCCCATTGCAAGCCCCTGCTGGCTTCTTCTGAGCCCAGAGAAGGGCCAGAATGGGAAGGAGGTGCAGATGTGCAGGGGCAGCTGGCGCTCGGGGCAGTGTCCTTTTGTGGGGGCAGGAGGATTGTGCTGCCCCTCGGGGTGCACCTCTCTAGGTCTCCAGGAGTTCTCCTTGCTGTGCTGCACCCCACAGCTTCCTGGTGAGGGACTGGACATTGCCACTCCTGGCACCCCCACGTCCCAGGAATCTGAATGATAAACCTCACACACACCCCTGCTCGTTGTCCTTTCCCCCTGCTGGTGGCCTCTTCTGTGGAGTCCTTTCTGGAATGACTTCTAGTCTGGTTCCCTCCCATGGGTCTATTTGCCACAGGAAAATGTGGCACCTGCTGTGGGCACTGGCACCTCCAACCCTAAGATGGCCCTCTCTGTGCTCTTCCATCTTATGCCGAAACTCTAGTGGACACGTGTCACCTCTGCAGGTCATCTCCTTGACATCCGTTCTCATGCTGGGAGAGACACACCATCCTCCCCGTCAGCCCACCAGCCTCAGCCCGAGTGCTGGCTGGAGGGAAGGGCCTGGCCGGAGCTGGAGACACACCACAATCCATCAACGTGTCCTGCACAGGGGTCTGGACTGGGCTACTCAGCCTTTTGGGCCTTGTTCTCAGCCGTGGGTCTTTTATGTTTAACTTAAAACAGGACGGGTGCTTTTCAGTTTGCTTGTTTCCAGCCAGTGATACCTAACAGGCATCTTTCAGCATCAGACATGGGATTGCCTCAGCCTCTCTCATGGCCACACAGGGATTTCCCATGGATGAACGTCAGGCGCTGATGAGGGATTTATGCTGTCATTTTCCACACCTGTGAACCATGCACGGAGCACCTTCTTATTGCATCTTTGTACACTTATGTGGCCATGTGGCCATCTCTCTCTCTCTTTTTTTTTTTGGAGACAGAGTCTAGGTCTGTCACTCAGGTGGGAGTATAGTAGCATAGTCTTGGCTCACTGCTACCTTTGCCTCCCAGGCTCAGGAATTCTCCTGCCTCAGCCTGCTGAGTAGCTGGGATTACAGGTGCCCACCACCATGCCCAGCTAATTTTTGTATTTTAGTAGAGATGAGGTTTCACCATGTTAGTCAAGCTGGTCTCAAACTCCTGACCTCAGGTGATCCACCTGCCTTGGCCTCCCAAAGTGCTGGGATTACAGGTGTGAGCCACTGTACCCGGCCATCTCTTTAGGATAAATTCCCAGAATAGAAGGTGCTGGGTGGGAGGGGCACCCTTTACAACAGAGACCTTTGCTTCTGGAGTTGCGTGGTACCACCCTTTCTCTCCCACCTGCTCTCCCACATAACTCAAGTGATTCTGGGAGTGGGAGCTCCTGGGAGGAGTGCTGATGGCTCAGGAGGTGCCTCCTCCGGGCAGCCCTTCCCTCCAGTGCCCTAGTTGCTTCCTGGCAATGTGGGGCTCCCTAAGCACTTGCTGGCAGCACTGTGAGATGTGGCCGTTTGATGTTGTCTGAGTTGACCCTCGAACTCAAAGCCACAGCAAGTGATTATTTATGTTTATAATGAAAATCAGTCATAAATCATTTATTATTGTAATTATGCCCTTTGTTATTTTTTTCTCCATTATGTGAAGACCACAGCCCGAGAAGAGGCTGACCTGCGCTTCTGCCAGCTGACCCGGGAGTACCAGGCCCTGCAACGCGCCTACGCTCTGCTCCAGGAGCAGGTGGGGGGCACGCTGGATGCAGAGAGGGAGGCCCGGGTGAGTGCAGCCAGCCTCAGGGCTCAAGGGAGCAGCCTAAGGCCAGGTCATCGGGTCCTTTCCTGGCTTGGACACTCAGAGGAGATTATTCTGAGAGCTGGTGGGGAACCTACAGCAATGTCTTCCCTGTGGCAGCATTCCAGATCCCTCTCTGCATCCTTGGTGTGATGGCAGGAGCTCTGGAATGTTGAGCTGTTAGAGGAAGCGGCGTTACACATCACCTGTGCTGTCTGCTTGGAGGAGAGCATACGTTCAGAATTTAAGGCTAAGTGATGAAATCACAGATGTGGCCAGCCTTGCAGGCTTCAGGCTCCTCTCCCTTCACAGCTGAGAGCCCCCTACCCTCTGGGATATCCCTGCAGAGCACTTGCAGGGACTCTTGGGGTGCTCCCCAGCCCCCAGGGCACTCTGGGCCCTGTGGCCAGCTCAGTCCAGGCCATGCCATTCATTCCTCAGGCTGGGTTGAGCTTTGCCTTCTGGAAACTTCCACCCACTGGCCCTTCTCCCAACTTCAGGAGTCACATAGACTGGGGCCTGCTCTCCCTTCCTCCTGGGAGTGCAGGGGACTCCCAGACAGCACACACGGGTGCTTCCCTGCATCCCATCCCCTGTCACCCCACACTGGTCCCCTGAGGCAGGAGGAATTAACCCCATCATCTGAATGAGGAAACAGGCTCAGAACCGAGCAACTTGCCCCCCGATGTCCAGATGGTACCCAACAGAGCTGGCAGTCGAGGCCAGGTTTCTCAGACTCCGGGTCCTGTGCTCTTTTTCAGAGCCCTGTTTGGGAATTCCACAAAGGGATGGATTTTGGTGATCTTAAAGGTGATGGGTGAGAATGGGGGATTGTTTGGCTAATCTGATGGCAAAGGCAGAGAGGAGAGGCCACGCCCCAGGTGGAGTTTGTCCCAGGGGCAGCAGGGGCCCTATGGGGGTTGCGGGCAGGAGGAAGGGGAAGTGAGGCCAGCAGGGAAGGAAGCCTCTTGTTCCTCCGTAAAAAGTCCAGTCTTTATTATCTAGGTTAGAGGAAGGAAACTGGGAAGCTTGTTATGGGCTGAATCATTTTTGTATCACCTTTTAAGTTTCATCTACTTGTCAACATGTAAAAGTCAAGAGATTCCATAGAGAAATCCAGGCTCCTGACTTCTCTTGAAAGGTCAGAACATCTGGCAGCAGCAGGCCTCCCATTACATGTGGCTGCTGCTGGGTGGCAGCGTCTCCCTGAGATGGGACATGCACCTCTGGCTTGCCACAGTCCCCACCACTCCCTGTTACCCCACACCCAGTTGGCTTCCCTTGATGCTTGAAGTGTTTTGCTTTTTGGCTCCTGCTGTTGATGGTAAGCGGCCCAGCAAGTGTGCAAGCATATTGAAGTCTGACGATGGCTCAGTGAGCCTCAGGTTCAGTGGATTGAACCTGGTTGGAGAGCTGGGCCTGGGCCCCCAGTGTGACTGGCTTCTGGCTCACTCACCCCCTTGAAACACAGAGTCCTTTCTCCAGGCCTCATTTTCCGTGTCTGTAAAACCAAGCAAGTTGGAACTGTCAAACTCTCCAGATTGTTCCTTTTTTAATGATTTTGTGTTTGAAGCTGAGCCATGCTTCTAGGTAGGCCAAGGTTGAATATGTGCTCCTAAAAATGAACCTGCTCCTAAGGTTTGCCTATAAGGCCCCTGGGCATTGCTTGCATTGGGGCATGATGCTTTCCGCTTCTCTGTCACCCATTGGGGGCAACCTGCTCATGGCCTGGTCTTTTCCCTTCCAGACTCGGGAGCAGCTACAAGCTGATCTGCTGAGGTGTCAGGCCAAAATCGAAGATTTGGAGAAGTTACTGGTTGAGAAGGGACAGGTGAGCAGGAATGATCTGTGCTCTGTAGATCTTTGCCTTCTTCCCCTTGGTGGTGTCCCTGGGGCTTGCCCACATGCCAAGGGAGATGTTCTGTGGGGCTGGATCGGCAGCTCCAGAGACACTAGAGGGAAAAAACACTAGCACGACCCAGGCAAGCGTGTGCTTCCTAATATGCCTGTGTGCCGAGTTAAAAAATCAAAACAAGGTATGGATTCTAACTTGGCTTTTTCTTTGTTTGTTTGCCGAGTGCACAAAAAGATAGGATGTCGTTCCAAAAGCAAAGGTGTGATCAGAACTGGTTTTGACTTGAACCTGAAGAAAAGCTGTCATTGCCTATCAAGATTTTAGCTGTGAAAGGAACCAGCACCCGTGACTGGCCTTGGGTTAGTGCAGGGGCCCTGCCTCAGGCTTCATGGTGGCCGGGCTCCCTGCTGTGATTGTGCCTAGAACGGCCTGGCCCTGTGCTGCTCAGGTTAGAGTCGCCTGCCGCTACCCACCCACTGCATTTGATTAGGAAGGCCCAGTCGACAGGAAGACGCAGCAGAAAAGCAACACCTGCTAGGCCTGTCCCCTGGAGTCAGGGAGATGCCAGCAAGGGCTCTGGGTGGAAATCTGGCCTCTCAGGGGTGGCCTCTGAAGATTAGTACGGGTTGAACTGCTCCGCATCAGAAGCACGGCTGTGGCTACATAACCAGAGCATCTCCCTGGCTCCATGTGGCAAGGAGTATTCTGTTCACACCTCTGTTTCTCCCCGGAGCCTCTCAGGGGTGCAAGGCAGCAGGCATTGCCATCCTGCAGCTGCCGCATTTGGAACTCTTGCTCCGCTCGGCTGTTTGCTGCCTCAGCGAAATCGTCAGTCATGTGGTTCCACTAACCCGAGGAGGGTGTGGGCAGATGGAGTGCCTGGCGGTCCCCGCCCCCACCTGCAGGGGACATTTGTGGGGCCTGCGGAGGCCGGACGAGGTCTATCACAGGTCCTAGGCATGGTGGGACGCATGGAAGGAGACAGGCGTGAAGCGAGGGGTGTGTGAGAGCTTCCAGGTGGCTTAACAGAAGCAGCTCCGGAAGAGCAGTGCTGCAAAGCTGCAAAGGGCGGGGCTCCGGATGGAGACTGAGGTTCCCATGGAGGTGGACGGCCAGCGACCAGCATGCATGCCTGGCACAGAGCAGGTCGCCACGGTGGCCTTTACCAAGGGACTGCATGGGGAATGTGAGTGCCCAGCCCTTGGGAATGGCTTCTGTAAACCGTGGTCTGCATCCTCCATGTGGTGGGATTGTGGCGCGGAGCTCACATGCTGGAGCTGGACGCCTGGGTCAGAGGGTAGCTCTGCCATCTCCTTGTTGCATAAACTTGGAGAACTTACAGAATCTCAGTTTCCTTATCTTTAAAATGGGGCTAACAATAATACCTAACACATTGGGCAGGAGGACAGAGGAGGGCCCAGGGGGAGACAGGGCAGAGATCCAGGTGTGAGATGATAAGGCTTTTTTTTTTTTTTGAGGCTGCTAGCCTCAGTTTCCCTCTTCCAGGCTGAGCCCACATATCTGTAACTTGCCTGATCACAGTCTATGACTTACTTAGCCTCCCCTAGGGGACTAGGTCCTCTCTGTGTGGCCTGCTTGCCTTCTGTGCTTGCTGGAAGATGGGGCCAGTCTGGGACAGAGCCTGTGGCCGTTTATCTGGCAAGCACTTCCCGGAGCCCTCGCCCATGCCAGGCCCGGTGCTGGCACCTGGGACGCTGGATCCATTTGCTATTGCTGAGTAACAGACCACCCCAACACTTAGTAATTTAAAACAGCAGGGATTTTATTTGCACGCAGTTCTGTGGATCGGCAGTTTGGGCAGGGCCCAGGCTGGGCACAACCTGCCAGCTGTCGGCCAGGTGCTGCTGCCTTAGGGAGGCCCACCTGGCTTCTTTCCCCATGGTTTGGGGGCAGGGAAAATGGGCAAGCCCAAGGCCCAAGCAGGGTCCAAGCCTCTGCTCAGGTCACCTCTGCTAATGTCCCAGTAACCAGAGCGTGGTACGGCCCAGCCCAGCTTTGAGGCTGGAAAAATGGACCCCATCGCCTGCTGGGAGGAGCCACAGAGTCACATTGCAAAGGGGGTGCACACAGAGCAGGAGGGAGCGTTGCAGCCATTTCAGCCACAGCCTGCCACAGACAAAAGGTTGGGGAGCGTAGCCACTCCTCACAGGTGCTCACAGCCTGGCGAGGCCCACACAGGGGTCAGCACTGGGACGATGCAGGTGACAGAAGCCTGGAGGTAACCAGGGAGGCAGAAGCCTGGAGGTAACCAGGGCCTCTTCTGCATATTCCATGTACTGGGAACCAGACCCTAGGCCAGGCCGCAGCTTCTCAGCATTCTGGAACACCCAGACTCGCTGAGCCCAGCTGGGCCTGGTCCTTGGGAGGGGCCTCTGCCCAGCCCCAGCTCTGTGGCTGCCCAGCAGAGAATGGAGGAAAGAATTGGAGAGGGCATCCCATGCCTTCACTCATTCCTTTATCCGACCATTCCAGGACTCACCGAGTCCCCTATCCCGGTGTGTTAGGTGCTGTGCCAGGCTCAGGGTGCCACAGCAACAAGATGGACCTGGTGCCATGTACTCACAGGACTTATGCAAAAGGATTTGACCAGGAACAAAAGTGATTCAGTGTGGCTCTGGACAGTCCGTGGGCTATGAGATCAGCCTTCTGGATGCATGGAGGGTCTGCCAGTGTGGACCAGTCACCCTGGAGCTATGTTCTGTAGATTACACTTACAGAATGAAGTCGTGCCTTTGGGAGTGTAAATGAAGTGGAGAAGGGATGGCCCACAAACCAGCCATTTCTTTTTTTGGGGTTTAGAGGTTGACAAGGACAATGAGGGCACATCACGGCTGTCGTTTTCTGTGACTTTCCATAGTCAGGTTCATAGAAAGTGACCTTTCTCACTAAAAGTTTGTTACTTGACCATCTGTTTTCTTCCATGAATATGACCATATTTAGTGCTTTTCTTTAGGATTCCAAGTGGGTCGAAGAGAAGCAGCTGCTCATCAGAACAAACCAAGACTTGCTGGAAAAGGTGCGTGACCCACTTCAGGGAAGCGCAGAGCCCCAGGGCACCCAGGACCCCACAGGCCAGCTGAGACCACATGGGTTATGCCCAGCACTATTTGGGCACTGCACAGACCAGGACCCTGGGGCCTGCATGTCTCCCATGAGGAGAGAGGTCTTCCTCACATGAAATCAAAGCCCCATTCGTGGTTCTGTCCTCTGGGACCAGGCCTGCAGAGCTGGTTTAGCTCATCCTCCTGGGGTGCTCCACAGAAATGGAGAGGGCTGGCCTGTCTTGCCAGGCCACCCTGCAGAAATGAGGAGGGCTGCCCCATCCTCTGGGGACACCTGCAGAAATGGGAAGGGCTGCCCTGTCCTCTGGGGACAACTGCAGAAATGGGGAAGGCTGGCCCCAATCTCTAGGGACACCTGCAGAAATGGGGAGGGCTGCCTGTCCTCTGGGGACACCTGTAGAAATGGGGAGGGCTGGCCGTCTTCTGGGGACACCTGCAGAAATAGGGAGGGCTGGCCTATTGGGCTGGTCCGTCCTCCTGACCTTGGGCTCCAGGCTGCCTCTGCTGTGGCTTTAGGGTCCAGAGCCCTTCACCCAACAGTGTGGTGGGCACCTGAGGCAGGTCCGTGGGCAGATCCTCAGGCCATCTTAGCCAAGTGCAGCTGACTCATAATGGGAGCTGGGCCTCTGTTCTTCCCGCTCTGGTTGTGGAACTTTCCAGAGCTCTCTTGGGGAGTCTGCTTGGGGAATAGCTCTAATGCTCTGGGATTAAAACCATAGCTTTTATTTTTTCCTAATTGGTGTACCACCGAGTACCAGCTCGGCTGAGAGACCCCCCACCCAGGCAGTGCTGAAGGACGTGAGAGGCAGATCCCCAGACAGAATGACAGAGTGGGTCTCTCCGGGTTCCAGCAGCCTATCGAGCTGAGAGCCTCGGGCTGACAGCATTCCAGGCTGAGGGCCCTGAGCAGATTTTGATCCACGTGTTTATTCTCTCTTAACAGGTGATTATTATTAATAAACAAGTGTTCTGTATTTACTCATGACTCAAAAATATTCCAAGTAGGCAGCCATTACCTGCTTACCACTAATTGCAAACTACAAGGTATTCTCCACAAGGGAGCCCCAGGGGCAAGGTAAACTTAATGTTTCTCAACAGTGTACAATGCCGTTATTCTTTCTGTAAATTCACTGCGTTGTGTAACCGTCACCACAACGCAGTTTCAGAACATTTTCGGCCTGATAAACACCCCTCCTGCCCCTGTGCAGTCCCCCTCTGCCCCACCTCTCAGCCCCGGACAGCCTCCCATCTCTTTGGGTTTGCCATATCTGGTGGTTGCAAGTAAGTGGAGCCAGACCCTAGATTAGGCCTTAGCTTTTAAGCATCCTGGAGCTCCAGGATTGTACGAACCTGGCCTGGCTCTTCTGGGGACCTCAACCCAGCCCCCTCTCTGCCACAAACCAGCATGTGGCCCTGTTTCCCTCCCTGCATTTTGCAAGGGCATTTGGGACAGGGGCAGTTGGTATAGTGTGAGCAAGCCCCGGCCTTGGGAGAATTTTAGCATCTTTGATCTTGTTCACTAAATTCTAGGAGCCATGGAAAATCCTCACACCCTCACCTCATTTCTTTTCTTTCTTTCTTTCTTTTTCTTTCTTTCTTTTTCTTTT